>JASAMV010007302.1:0-43707 GCA_030248065.1 Rhynchonema sp. JSB1_4
ATGTACATAGGACCAAGTGTCGTTGCACTCGGCGCAACGCTACGATGCTCATCGACGCAAGTCGTAGCGCAATTTACGAGTGACATGATGACATAAACGTCGATTTATACTTCTGACTTCCGGGAAGTGGGTAGAAGTTAAAATCCAGAGAAGTGACTACCTGGCAGAAGTGCCCGGAAAGGCAGTATAACTGCTTGTAGTGATGGCCTGCTGCGCTCTGTCCGGCTTGCCGTCTGCTGTTCTTGCTCTGGCAATGAGCTGACCGAATGGGCAGTCACAAATTTCTGACTGCTACTGCCAGGCAGTCAGAGTATAAACCGAACTAAAATGGTCTACATTCTGTACGTGACAGGTGGCGGTAGCGATCACCACCGTTGACACCGCCAAGAACGCACATCCTCCGCCACGTGACGTGCTGAGTCGCCCGCCGCGCAATCTGGGCACAAAATGGCCGGGCGGCGTGGTGCCGTTTCAGTTTGTGCCCGAATTGAACCGAGACAAACGACAGGGGGCCGTCATGGACGTGCTTGCTGCCATACAACAGGGATCCGATGGCTGTGTCAGTGAGTGTGCATCGAGAATTACGAGCTCCACTGCTAGCTAGGTGAAACATGTGGCAAAAGCCGTCCACAACACTGCTGCTTCTCTTTTCTTCTGACAGCCAACATAACAAGAGTAGGTTTTTGTATGTATAGTTCTCTTTCTCTCATCTCGCGTTTCGTTCTTTTGCGCCCTGTGATAATGTCTGTATATGAATGCACAATCATCTTTATTGGAAATCAGTCCAACGCGTCTACACGCATGCACAGCAGCTGTATAGTTTTTCAATGGTACAGTAATAATGTAAGCTATTACCTAGCGATAAGTGCAGTGGCCATATATAATTTGGATTACGATCGGAATGAATGCGCAGGCCAATGTTGCAGCGTTCATTCCGTATGACGGGACTCAATCGAGTTATGTGGCCATCGTGATGCCGGAGGAGTCACCGGACGAATGTGCCTCGAATGTGGGCATGCAACCGCAATGGAAACAACCACAACGCATCCTATTGGGTATGTGTGTCTACGGAGTACAGTTTTCATGCCTGCCGTGTGTACTCTCTTGATGAGTCTTGATCGTGACCTCATATGTACATACAGTGACGGACTGGTTCCGGATCTCACGTCACTATAATTGGCTGTACCACATACTGTACCTACCGGTAATTAGCGGATTACTGCACCTGCATGTCATTCGACCCAACCGTGAAACATCGCAGGTCCAAAATGTTTCAAGAAGAAGAACCCGCCTGATTTGGCTGGTGTTGTGCTGCACGAGGTGATGCACACGCTCGGATTCCATCACGAACACACACGACCCGACAGGGACCAGCATCTCGATATATTCTGGAATGCTGTCAGGGTGAATTACATATACTGTATATTGGGTGTTTGGACCGACAAACAATCTCAAAACCCAAGGCGAACTCCATCTCAAGTCAAAACCAAAACTGATAAGGATTCTCTTTACCTGTGGTATACCTAAAGACCATTTTGCCTGGTTTTCTTTGAATGAGACTATATCAGTATTGCAGCCTGACAAGCTCAACTTTTTCAACACGTACATTCCGGAGAATCAGACGAGCATCGTACATGATGAGCCGTTTGACGTCGAGTCGATCATGTTCGTTGATGTTGCACTGTTCCTGTGGTGTTGAAGTCAATTGTACCAGTCAGTGCACATTGTGTGTCTTCCTGCATACCAGAGCAAACCGACAAAAGCAACTTTGACGGAGTTTGACTCAGAGCTTGACTTTCTCTTGATTTTAGCAAACTCCAAGTTTGGCCCGTTTTTATTCCAAAACACACCACAGACGTGTATTCAGGCTGGTCAACTGCTACTCGTACTCGAACGAGCCCGCGTGGATGGTGACCATGATGCCGAAACAGGCCGATCCCAACAAACACATTGGACAGAGACAGTTCCTGAGCCAAGGCGACAAGGCAAAACTGAAAAAAATGTACTGCCCGGGCCCACATGGCGACATGCCATTGTAACAACAGCATCATTGTTCCGTATGGTATATAGCGAAACGTTACACCCTGCGTTTACATGTTCTCCTTTTGGCATTTGGTTCACACCCCAGTGTCTTTCTTCCTGATGATCTACGATTGTCTGAAGTAAAATAATTTTAATATCGGAATTGCAATCCTGTACGTAGTTGATGCGCAGATGTGTTACGGACAAAACAGCGGGCGACAAAACAGCGGTGCCAAAACAGCGGTATTCGAAAGACAGTGCCCACGTATGTAGTGGATACTGTGCTGAGGGCAGTGTAGGCCCAAGCCTAAGCCTAAGCCCAAGCCTATTCATAAGCCTAAGCCTTTCAAAGACAAAGATTACTGCCATCAGTACCCGCAGTTTTGTCTCCCGCTGTTTTGTCCACCGCTGTTTTGTCCGTAACAGGATAACGAGTACTTAGCTCATTTTTACACTTTGGCTTTCTTCACAAGAGCTAAAGAATGTCAAACATTTAACATTTTTATAAACATCAGTGACTTGCGCTCATCAATGCCGTAAAACCCTCATGCCGTGACTTTGACCCGACGTTATCTCTTTTCCTCTTGACAATAAAATAGTCTAGACTGTGACACAAAAATTATCCTCATAACAAAAGGGATGATCGTCGTAGCAAAAAGTCCGCGCTCCTCATTCGCCATCACCAGCGATAATGGTCCTGAGCTTGAAGTCCTTCTGATAGACGAGCCCGAAGCTCATGGACACGCTGACAGCAGCGAACAACACCAACAACGCACGATCCAACACTGTTGCCACTTGCTTCCACTCTTGCACGATCGCGTCACGACGTTCCTGCTCGCATAGACGCTCCTGCACGTACATATAGACACGTGGTACACATGGAAATTGGGATCAGGAACCACGACCATGTTCTCTGCAGGTCAGGGACCAAACTGTTGCCTACTGCCTGCTGGGTAGTTCACGAGGATGGACTGCATTATTATGCGCAGTACCAATCAGCGCAATTTTAGGCTGTTTGAAGCCTGCACCTACAGGCTCTAGGTGCACAGTACATGAAAGGTCAGTGGTGGAGGCTCGGCAGATGCACCACTGACTTTGCATCTTTTGGGTGGAGCCTGCATAGGCTTTTGAGCCAGCAGATGCTGCATTCGCAGGCTTCAAACAGCCCCAAAATTGCAACTGGTGTACTGTACCTGGTTGTGTTGTATGGCGCGATGGACGCGTTTGATGGCGGCGTGAAATCGTTCAGTGAATTGCTCCAGTCCAGCATCACCTTCATCGTGATCGTATCGAATCGGCGTGTGCGGCAGAGCGTCTAACGTCACCGTGGGTGATCGTGGGCTCTACGGCATCAAAGAAACTATTCGTTTCTTTTTTAATTATTGAAATATCAGTAAGCAATAATTGATTATAAATGAGTACCGCATGTGGTGTCGCTACGGTCTAGGAGCAGCAAATCGCATCAGAGTGAATGCAATGTTTTGAGAGAATATGCTCATGCATGTGCAGTTCGAATTTAAAGAATTGAGATACAGTACAGCCATGCGTAGCCCATCTCTGAAGGTACACGCAATTTTCATTTGTGCATGAAAATATAATACAGAGGCGGTATTCACTTGTAACCATCGTTGTACCCAAGTAGACACACCCATTCATCATCACGTTCTTGCAGATGCCAACTGGCGCTGTACGTGCTGCTGCCACCGGTGAACAGGGCTTCGTCCAACGGAACACGGATTAGTGGTGCGATCCAATGGAATGCAATCAGGTGGATGCATCTGTGTGCGCACTTCGGGTGCAGCGCCTTTTGACTACTATGCCCGTTTAAACAGCTTTCATAGACTGCGGTGCACCAGGTCATCGTCAGTGTGAACGCAGCACCAAATGACCACGTGAGGTGGTTTTATGCTCGCGTAAAACGTCCTTGTTTGCGCAAGCACACAAAGTCAGTCAGCGGCAGCGCATAGTCTGCGCCTGCGGTATGTATCATAACAAGGGCGTGGCCATAGTACCTGGGCACGGGGTGGCCGGTTTCCATGCCCTTGTAATGCGCATTCAGTGTGAGCACGCTGAGTGCAGTGCTGATGCACGCAAGCGTGGTGGTGACACCGTAGTGCATGCCTGAAACAACAACCGATAAGGTGCCTCATTCAGACGCGCAAAATTTTCAAGTCACAATGCCAACCAATCAAAGGGATACTGTCGGCCGTTGGCGGCATTGACTCGGCCACCATCATCAAGAATACGGTCATCGACAACAAGGTTGTGATGCATGAAATTATAAAAAGCGATAAAAAATGACATTCAGATCGATTCATTTTCACACAGAATTTGCTACGAGTCACGTACCGGTGGAGACTTTCTCACCCGAATCACTGGGCATCCAGAATACAAGCAGTGCGACAAATGATATCATAGTGCACGGCAGGATCAGGTTGAACACGTAGAACATCGGACGGCGTTGTAGACGAATCGTCACATCTGAAACATTATGTCCACATGTTTTTTCTTAATTTTAAAATGCCACTTTTTAGCTGTGCTAAGTTAACCGATGTAGGGAAACGGCTCCGGACAACAACTATACTTGGTCACGTGACGTTGCACACCGATGCTTTGCAGCTTCCATTCTGATGATTTCATGTAATTCGTCTGATCACCTGAAGCACAACTTTATGTTTGACCCTAGTTGGACTACATTGACCACATGACAGTGAATGAGCATGTATGTATACCTTTGTCTGACGTAACCATGAGGTCGATCTTGGTGCCGTCATACGCCCATGAAGCAAACGTCAACACGCAGCTCTGCAGTGGTAAAACATCTCTCAGTCACAGTGACCATCTCTCGTTATTGTTATGGTGACCCTTCCGATCGCTGGTGACAAAGAAGACACAAGCGTACCATTTATGTCATTATAAAGAGGACATACAGTGGTGCATCAGATGCTGTGATGAAAATCTACTGTACAAACGTACAGTACATGCTGTACCTGTTCGTCAAATGGATAGTATCTGACGTTAACAGCACACGAACTCTGGAAGATCACGGCCGACAGCCAGGTGACGTTGCCGTTGAAGCGCACGATCATGTCCGTGCTCACTGTGCCTTGCGGATACTTTGAATCGGCACTGTAGCATGAACTCGGTATATGTATGTACATACCATTGATTTCATTCGAACATATTCTAAAACATCAGCATGCCAGAAGGCCCTCGAGCAACGTGTTATTCAAATGCAAAGCACTGGAGCAGCCATATTTATGGCATCCCACAAAACGACCACCCTCCGTTCAGCGTATACTCTGACAATTCTTTTGGGAGAAACTTTTCAAACGCGTTGCCTGATCCGTAAAGCACATGATGCGTGCACTGGCTGTAGCGATCACGTGACTTCTGTAGCCAGTGCACGCATAATGCGCTTTACGGATCAGGCAACGCGGTTGAAAAGTTTCTCCCAAAAGAATTGCCAGAGTATACTTATTGTTCAAAACGATGTCCGGTTTCCACAGATGATCGTGCGGTATGTGCACGTCGGTGATGTTTCGGAAAGCGAGTGGATCCCATTGCAAGTTGACGTCCACCCAGTTCATGTTGATCCATGTGTTGGTCGTCAGGATTTGATTGCGTTCGTCCTGTTTTGAACTAGATTCATTCTATAGTGAGACAGTCTTTTGATCTGCGGGTCAAGAATATTCATTATAAAGTGGTATATAATTAGGAGCACCCGAAACATGATTCAGAAACGCTCGTGTCATCATGAAGAGCGTACGCTCAATGAGTCCCAGTTGTTTTTCACTCCAAAAAAGAATCCAACGACCGAAAACGTTGCCACCCTGATACCAACCACATCAATGACTTGAGCGAGCGAGAATCCAAAAGTGACATTCAATGCTTGACCGTAGTGAATGACCGGTCGCACATCCTTCACATAACCGATCAGCAGTTCGTTGTACAGGCGCACCAGATCACTGTCCTGCGCTTGTGCATGTTGTTCCTTGGTGAGCGCGTGGTTGCACGCCGTGTCTGTGAATCAATTGCATGGGTTCAGGTGGATTACTGTGGTAACGTTTGAAATGGAGAAAACTGTGAAACATCAAATCTGAACTGTGCATCAGCAAGCGTGCTGCAGCCTAGCGCCCAACCTTGTAAGAGAGCGATTGTGCCAATGAAGGGAAGAAGTTTGGCCGGACACAATGTGGGCTCAGGTCCGCCAACGCCCATCCTGGCAAAGGTGTGTACCGAAACTGCAATTGCACTTGTGCGCCTTTCAGTGAGAATGGAAATGTTCAGTGCAAATAGGCCCTCATTCTTGTGTCATCCATCATAATAGTAGGACGGATCTGTATTCGTATGCTGTGTGCGGTGGACCTGGCACAAATCTAAACACAAACTTGCATTAGCGCCAAGCTATGCCAATTAGGACATCGACTTTCAGCCCATTTCTGAACAGTTGCAGCACAGATTCGCCTGACGTTTTGACAAACGCAAGCGAAAATTCGATAAACACGCAGGCAGGCAACGCTTTCGCAGTGTGCAGTGGCCTCCCAAAAGTCACAAAAAGGCAAGTCAATTTACAGCAATGGAATGAAGCCACTGTCAATTCCCAACCAGCCGACGGGGTAACTATAAATAATGCACATGTTTGATTGGCTGCTGTTGCTGCTGGTTGTCATCTCAAACACAAAAAGCAGCTTTTGTCGTTTTGGACGCGACTTGCTTGTGCAAGCCAGACGTCAATGCTGGTTAGATTGGGGCTATAGCATTGAGGCTCTGCTGGCAGAGTTCACGAAGACCAAAATAACGAGAACTGTTTTCTGTCAAAAAACCAAATCTTGTCCTTGTGCATGTGCTTGTTAGAACCGTTTTCTCCAGAATACAAGGGAGCCCTATTCTTCAGTCGTGTCGTTAGGTGGTGCTCAATTTTTTGGGAGATTTTTCCAATTTATACGCACCATAGCGACTTTATTGGCACACGCTGCATCCATATTAACGAGCAGGTATGTATTTCGTCAGAAAGCTCGCGAAGTCGGCGCAAGTTTTGTGCCGAAATCGATGATTATCGGATAGCGTTTGTTTCGGAAATTGACAACTGGTCCTTCCGGTTCGCCACTGCCAGCCAGCGCCATTGTGGCTGGGTGCTGACCACAAACTGTTTTGTACCCGTTCGAATGATGCTTTTCACGACAGCACGTTGGATTTCAAACAAATTTTTGAAACGCAAAAAGCGAGAGCGCAATTTTTGCGAATCAAATGTCATTTTTCTGCGCCAATGGGCCAACCCCCCCCCCCCCCAGCCGGGTATCCTGGTCTTTGATACCTTGAATTTTCGGTCAGATGTATCCCGACTTTTTGATTTCCCATCGACACCGCTGACTGTGACAACTATGATATTACGTACCTACAACATCATTTTTAACCGAATTGTCCTTCAGTCGTTCACATACATTTTAGTTGCTACAAGACGAAGTACCTGTATTTATACTGATTTTAATTATTCTAGCGTACTTCCAGGAAAACTACATTCCAGAGCTCCAGTTACAACAATCTTATTTTTGGACATTAGGTAATGCACACTTGCAATGCACAAATATTTTGCCCATGTGAAAATGACGCAACCACGCTTCCGATTGTCTGCCAATCTCCGGGAGGGAAATTTGATCGTCTGGGAAACCCGCAGTACTTTTATACCCATAAAACCGGCTCGGTGAAATCAGAAACGCCCGAAACAAATGACGTGACCAGATAATCATGGAATATACCACTAAAAATAGTCAACGCTGCTATCCAATGACAACTGGCATGACTATTCGATAAGCAATACAAGGAATAAACCATTCAAGTCTCACGAACAAACAATTAACTAACATCAGATGATATTCCCGTAATCACACTCACCTAATAAGTAACAGTCACTTTTTCCAAAACAGGGTAAGAAAATCATTGAGAACGGGGATCAACAAATAGAAAATTTGAGCACTCCACATTAATCTGACTTTCAGTTTCGTGTTACAGTATAGAGCGAGTATCCTTACTTTCCGCTCAATTGTTCGTATAACTTCGGTACGTAATCGTCAAATTCGGCCTGGCAATAAAACATAGTTAGACGAGCAAATTTAACGAACTTACGTCCGGACATAATTAAAGAAAACACAACCTCATGGCTCTCATACGTAATACAAAAACAGGTGGGTAGCCGACCTGATAAAAATTGCCAGCCACCGGATTTCCCAATTTGTGTTTCTCGGCGAACTTGGCAGCCTTGAATTTTCCACGATGGTCGCCTGCAGATGAATGTAGTGATTTCATCTCACCAAGACAAAGCTCCGATCCAAAGAGTGACAAATAAATCGGTATCAACTTGTGATAAAAAAAAATTTAGAAGAATTAAAAATTAAAGTAAAAAATAATCGGCCACCTGATCGGTTGGTCAAATGGCCATGTTCTTTGTCGGAAATTTTGCCCGACTGTTTGTAGATCAGGTAGACATATCGATGAAGACCTGCAAATTGTTGTGAAATCACGATTGACTACGCAGTGATGCAGTTGCATGATCAGCCAAATACTGGCTAATGGCAGAAAAACGCTAACCAGTTCCCTCCGGTGGTCCGGATCCGACGTACTCAGCCAACGCTTCACCATCGGATACCTGAGAAATGCGTGCCATTTTGCTGTCGCTGGCGTCTTTACAAACATATTGTGCAAAAACTGATAATAGGGCAACGAATCTGAGCAAAAATGAGAAGCACGGGTGTGATATGGTGACACAATCGGCTGCAAACAACTGACCTTTTCTCCAGGCACGTTCACTACCAGCCAGTGGTGCCATTCACGGAATTTCGGATCCTTACGCGACGGTGCGTCGGGATCTGAAGATGTTGCCATTATTGTACTTGAACGATCAACAGTTCAATAAGTTGAGCAGCTCAAGCTGGTGATCACAATTGAGGTGAACAGCAGAGAGCAAGCCAACCAGTCAGGATGACAGTGTACAATGAGTTTGGATCAGCGTCCCAGCTGAGTGTGGTCGGCGGGTCCTTGACTTGCGTCGGCGTCAGCTCGTTACCAAAATCAACTTTGTGCGACCCGAAAGCCACCTGGAACACGAAAATTGAATCACACAATGAGCGCTTAAATAGGCAGTTTATGCAAATCTGCAGTTGGCTGTCGAAAAGATCAAGAAAACATGAAACCACGTGGTCAGAAAAACCACAGGTGAATCGGGTACTCGCACTAATGCGCTTGAGTCATCCACTTTGAAGTAAACAGTACCTTTGCAGCCTTTGCCGGCGCCACTGGGACGACATCTGGAACCACGCCGTGTTTACTGAATGCTTCTGCGACATTGGCCATTTTGGCAGCTGTCGTTGACAGTGGTCGACTGAAAGGCCGATTGCAAAGTCGAAAAACTTATTAACTTATTGTTATAATGATAATAACTTCCCAGCACCAACAAATAATAAATAGTGAAGGATAAATTTGTGCAAAATGCAGTTAGCGTTAATCATGTAGGACCGAAGTGAGGGCAGATAAGAAAAAAATGAAACACAGCACCACAGGTGGACACACTAGCGAATGATGAAAGCCAACAAGAAATACAGGAGAGTTGTCAATTTAATGTCGGGCAGTGGCGCGTTGGACAGAAGTGGTTCAATTCTTGGGTGCTGGGCTTCCTGGGGCGGCACGTTCAGATACCTATCTCCCACAGTTGTTGCCTAAAAAGAGGCAAATTTTGGTCTAAAATAGGCATTTAGGCCCAGGGTAGGTGATAATCAGGTCAAATTGTCAAAAATCGCTAACATATGAGGATTTCTCCAAGAATGGCAAAAACAGGTGAAATTTGTCACCTGAGAAGCTATTTAACTGAATTTGATGTTTCCCCTCTTCCTTCCTCCCTGGGGCTACACCAGTGCTGCGGCTACTTTGGCGGGGCGGGTAGGGTCCAGAGGTGGAAAAAACTGGGCGGGTAGGGGGGTAGTGCACCTGGGATTTTGGGGGGGGGGGGGGGAATCCGGTTGGGGGGGGGGAGATTTTTCGGGGCAGGTAGGGTACAACATAAGTTTTTATGCGTGCCTGCGTTTATGTACTAAAAAGTACATATATCGCGCGCAGCGCGAAATTTTTTGCACTTTTTAGGGTTTTCGGTCGAAATTTGGGCATTTTTGACCGAAAAATGGGCATTTTGGGGGTAAAAATCGGGGCGGGTAGGGTACCAGGGCTGGGCGGGTAGGGGGGTAGCGTACCAGGCCGGGGCGGGTAGGGTACCATTGGGGGGGACCCCCACCCCCCAGCCACAGCACTGGGCTACACTATCTCTTCCTCCGAAGTAATGGAGAGTCCTCCGTTATCTCCGGACGAGACCAGACTGAGCTCTCCCCATTTCAGACAAAAATTGGGGAAATTGGTGTGCCCAGCTGGAAAATTGCTGTGTTAGTGTGCCACGGTCGGGCAAATTAGTGCACCCTAACTACAGAGAAAGTTCTGGACCTGACTTGCCATATGTTGGTGTGGTGACAAATGCTGGGTTGTGACTAAAGGGTGATTAACAGTTTCAGGCGATGAGCCGACACGACACACTATCTTGGTGGCAATCGACCTATCGAAGGCGTTCGACTGTGTCGACCATGACCTCATCGTCGTCGAATTCATGCGTGCGGGGCTTGACAACGTTCTCGTGAAATGGCTGGCCAATTACGTCCGAGGCAGACAGGCCAAAACGCTCTTCCGCGGGGTCCTGTCGTCCACCTGCATCGTGCGCAGTGGGGTCCCACAAGGCTCAGTACTGTCTCCATGCCTCTTCAACTTTTACGTCCGCGACATCCCCACACCTCCGCCGTTCATCAAAGTCGTGTCCTACGCAGACGACTTCACTGTGCTAGCCAGCGGCACCGACCTTGAAGCTGTGTCCGCCCCACTCAACGACTACATCCAACATCTCTGCGGCTTCTTCGCCGGATGCGGCCTCTCAGTCTCCGAAACCAAGTCCACGTCCACAGTGTTGACATCAGGCCGCAAACCCGCGGTCAAATCCTTCACTCCACCCATATACATCAACGGCACACGGCTTCCCATCGACTCCTACCCGAAAATTCTGGGTGTCGTATTCGACCCAGGCATCAGATTCGAACGCCATTGCGAGTCAATTCGGTCGCGGGTACAATCGCGCAACTCGATCCTAAAGGCGCTGGCAGGCACTAGCTGGGGACAAAGCAAGGAGACCCTCAATGTCACCTTCAACGCCATCAGCAAGTCTATAATAAACTACGCAGCGCCGGTATGGAAACCAACCGCGAACAAGAAGGGCATTGACCGCATCCAGCCAGCCCAAAATGCCGCGTTGAGGGTCATTTCCGGCTGTCATCCAGTGTAGTTCCTGGTCCGGAGGGGGAACAGACGTACCCTCCACTATTTTCGGAGGGGGAACAGACGTACCTACCTGGGGGGGAAGGGGGGGGGGGAAGTCCCAATTTGGGGGGGGGGGGGACGGAAAAAAGTCATTTTTTGAGGTCGAAAAATTGGACTATTTTTGCCTTCTTTTGCGAAAAATCCCCTTTTAAAAGGGTATTTTGGCGTTTTTTTGGAGGTTTCACCTAAAGTTTACCTATTTTTGGCCTAAAAATGCCTATTTTAGGCCTAAATTTGCCCACTTTAGGAAAAAATTGGGGGAGCAGACGTACCCGGAGGGGGAACAGTGGGGCAGGCGTACCTCGGAGGGGGAACAGACGTACCCGGGGGGGGGGGCCCCCCTCCCCCCCCCCAGGAACTACACTGCTGTCATCTGATGTCAAATACAGACCACCTTCACCAAGAGTGCAAGCAGCTGACTGTCAACCGCCATCTCGACATGGTCAGCGCGCAATTCCTGGCGGCAGCGCAACTTCGTGAACATCCCTGCCACGATACGACATCCGACCCTCACACGAAAGCCAAACGTCGACCTACTCTTCAGTCCAAATTCGCGGAAGTTGTATAATACAATGCAACACCGTAATGACGAAGAAGAAGTACGACTACGGCAAAACGCTGAAAGCGATCCACACCGACTTCGTCTCCCAGGACAAGGCGGCACTCAGCGTCAATCGGGTCCTGGGCACCAAACCACCCGACATCAACCCAGAAGAAGAGTCGCTGGATCGGCGCACAAGATGCACCCTGGCGCAATTACGCAGTGGGCACTGCCGCATGCTGAACTCATATCGCAATCGCATCGACCCAAAAATACCAAACGTGTGCCCTCGATGCTGCACCGAGCCTGACACGGTCGAACATCTGTTTCGTTGCAAAAGCCGACCCGTATCCACGAACCCAATAGAACTGTGGCGTAACCCGATCAAATGCGCAGAAGATCTGTCGGACATCTTCAGTCAACAATGAGACCACGGCAACCGAGCGTTGGCAAATAATCAATCAATCAATTAACAGTTTCAATTTTGCACCAAAGCCTCAACCAAAATTCTGGTCTGAAATTTCCCATATTTTGATACCAAACATATTGAAAAATTTGGCGCCCAGCTTTTGTCTAAAATGTGATATACTTCATTAAAAATTATCTAGGTTTTCAGTCTTTCATAACATTAAAAAGCCAGCACATTTGGTTTTATAAATCCATGCCCTGATCTAACTGGTATTATACTGGGTTAGGCTGAAAGGCTGGGTTATTCATTGAGAATCCAAAACAAGACACATGCACAAACGCAATGTGGCGGTGATCCACAACAGGGGAAAGAACCCAGCCCACCTCAAAGCAACCCCGATGAAACAGGGAAGCTTAAGATTTGAAGCAGCCGCGCCGCGTGCAGTCAGTCGCACGGTGGAACGGAGCAGCATCAATGTCGACATCAGCAGCAATTGATGACCCAAAACTAAAACTGGGGAAGAGGTGAAACTTGCCATCAGCATGATGATAGCAAAACAGTAAATTATGGCGACACAGCTCTCTCCTGAAGCAATAATCAAAATAAAAGTGTTTTCAAGACGACAAAGCTCAAGAACTAGCGTTTCAAAATGTCAAAGCAGAGTGTTGAAACCCCGCCCGCCCCTAAATGAAGTCAGTAAAAAATAGAGCCCCGCCCCCACCAAATGAAATCCCTCTGGTTGTCTGGTGAGATGTTAAGACTTGACGACAGCTGTACACAGATAACTTGTATTTGTATACCACGTTTATCACTCGATATACTAGCAAGCCTACCCTAGTTGGTGGACCGAACAGTACGCTGGACCGAAAAGATACCGAAAGAAAATCAAATGGAGCCCCCGTCAGCAGTGCAGTTCCTTGTCCGGCAGGGAAACTAGTGTACCTCCCTACCAGTGGTGTAGCTACCCAGGCGGGGCGACAACCTACTGTACCACCCAAAATGCGGGGCGGCAACCTACCTACTGTACCAGCCGAGGTAGGGGGGGTCGTACCACTTGGGGGGGGGTCATCTGGAAACCGAAATTTTTTATGTCTAAATACTGAAGAAAATGAGGCCTAAAACACTAATTTCGCGCGCAGCGCGCGATTTTTCGCCTATTTACAGACAAATATGCTAATTTTATGCAATTTTAAGCCAAAAATGAATGTTTTGGGTGAAAAGTTAGGTGGGGCGGCAACCTACCTACTGTACCAGGGGAGGGGCGGCAACCTACCTACTGTACCAGGCGAGGGGCGGCAACCTACCTACTGTACCTTGGGGGGGGGGGACCCCCCCACCCCCCCCCCCAGCCACACCATTGCTCCCTACTGTTTCGGAACTGTTTCGGAGGGAAAATCTTTAGTGCACCTCCCCGGCGGGCGGGGGACACCCAAATTCAGGAAAAAGTCACTTTTTGTGGTAGAAAATTTGTTTTTGTTATTTTTTTGAAATTTTGTTATTTTTTCCCTTTTTGGTAAAAGAATCTTCAAAGAGGGTATTTTGGCGACTTTTGACAACGCATAACGACATGAAAATCACACATTTTAGGCCTAAAAATGCCCATTTTAGGCCAAAAATTCTTATTTATGCAAAAATTTGGGAAATTGGTGAACCGTAAAATATACTGGCGGAAAAACCGGTTTTTTTATATTTCGTGGAAAAAACCGATAAAGAACCGCAGTGCATAAGGATAGGGGAAGCCCAAATAAGGTATATTTGAACACAGTAATGTTACCAGCGGTTAGTGTACCTCCCTGGGGGGGGAAGGGGGGATGGGGGAAGACCCAAATTCAGGAAAAAGTCACTTTTTGAGGTAGAAAATTTGACCGATTTTTGGCCCTTTTTGGAAAAAATTCTCCATAAAAAGGTATTTTGGCGACTTGGCGACCTAAAAATCACCCATTTTAGGGCTAAAAATGCCCATTTTAGGCCTAAAAATGCCTATTTCGGGCAAAAATTGAGGCGGTTAGTGTAACACTGCCGGAGGCTGAGGTTTTTTCGGTTTTTTTCACGTCCCAGATGGACCCGGTTTTTTTCGGTTTTTTTCAGGGAAAAAACGTTTTTTTTTCATCCGCCAGTATACCGTAAAAACCTAAACGCAGCCCCCGGAATAGAGCCCAGACCCAAAAAAGGGGTCAGTGAAGCAGTGTAGTTCCTGGTCCGGAGGGGGAACAGACGTACCCTCCACTATTTTCGGAGGGGGAACAGACGTACCTACCTGGGGGGGATGGGGGGAGAAGTCCCAATTTGGGGGGGGACGGAAAAAAGTCATTTTTTGAGGTCGAAAAATTGGACTGTTTTTGCCTTCTTTTGCGAAAAATCCCCTATAAAAAGAGTATTTTGGCGTTTTTTTTGGAGGTTTCAGCTAAAATTTACCTATTTTTGGCCTAAAAATGCCTATTTTAGGCCTAAATTTGCCCATTTTAGGAAAAAATTGGGGGAGCAGACGTACCCGGAGGGGAACAGTGGGGCAGGCGTACCTCGGAGGGGGAACAGACGTACCCGAGGGGGGTCCCCCCCTCCCCCCCAGGAACTACACTGCAATGAAGTAATAGAGCCCCCCGGCCCGGAATAGAGCTACCCAAGTAAAATCCCCAATATAGTAGTGTACTAAACACTAAGGCTTGAGTTGTGCACATGCACAGATACATCTACCGTATTGTCGGAAATAGAACCCCCCCATTAATTGGCCCCCCATTAATTGAACCCCCCTAAATAAATGGCTCGAAATCAAAAATAGAACCCCCATTAATTGGTAGTACGCATTAATTGACCCCCCATTAATAGAACCCCACCCCCAACCTTCACCGTACCATAGATTAGTGGTATGGTAAGGCTGTGTTGTTGTGTCAAACGTTGTTTAAGCTAGCGTACACAACAGAATACAGTTTTTAAGTATAATTGCCGCTGTTAAAGTTAGAAAATATAGAAAACAAGCCATTTTTATGGGCATTAAACAACGATTTTTTGTCGGGTGGGGTGGCCAAATGAAAAATATAACCCCAATAATTGACCCCCCATAAATTGAACTCCCCAAAATGACCCCAGTGAAAAAATAGACCCCCCGGGTTCTGTTTCCGACCGACAATACGGTATGCACGTTTCTTGTTCGTTTGCATACCGTAAAAACCTAAATAGAAGGGGGGGGCTCTATTAACTCACTGACCCCATTTTGGGGGGCTCTATTCCGGGGGGGGCCTCTATTAATTCACTGACCCGAACCTGAAAAATTGTTCCCAGAAATACCCCCAAAAACCCCTAAAAACGGGTTTGAAAGGATGTTTTTTCGCTTGTAATCGCATTTATTCGTGTCTATTCGTCAATAAGAGGCGTATTATGTGCTCTGAACGAACAACAAACATGCATAAATGCACCTGTGCACCACTATCAAGCCTTAATACACTACAGTATAGGGGATGTTACTCTATTCCGGGGGCTCTATTAATTCACTGACCCCTTTTTGGGGGGGCTGTATTACGGGGGGGCTCTATTCCGGGGGGGGGGGGCTGTATTTAGGCTTTTACGGTAGCAGCCCAGCCAAAATGACCATTTGTTGCGCTTCGAACACCGATTTTTCTCAATTTTCTTCTAAAAAATGACCCTTTGTTTGAACAACCTTCCCCCTGCCCTGGGTATCCGAGATTTTTTATTTTGGGAGGAAGTAGAAACCCGATCTCTTTGATTCATTTCGGAGGAGTGGGCCAGTCGCTCGATTGGCCATTTCCAACATAGGAGTTCGACCCGACCTCGCGGTGAGGTGTCGGCCCGACCGAACCCAACCCGCAAATTATTTTTCTTGGCCCGAACACGACCAGACCAAACAAATCGGATACAGATGGCGCATTGCCCCATCCAGAGCAGTTCACGAGGCACATTTTGTTCTATTTAAACCCAAAGAACAGCCAAGTGCCGTCAGGTGTCGTCTCATCATCATCATCACACAGGACATTACCCATTGTTGACTCATTAACTGTTAGTGAAAAGGTGACTGACAGCGACGGCGGTTCGGAGTTCGGACGCAAAGTGCGCAGTTGATTGCTCAGTTCCAAATGTTTGTAACTTTATGAGCTCTCTGGATTCTGGTGATAAAACGTTTTGTTGTTCATCATTTATTATCGCTGTCAGTGTGGCATTATTTATGATTATGATCTGGTGTGGTCATATTATGATGCCACCAGTAGCATAAATTGTGGAACAAGTACAGTCATTGTTCGTTGTAGTGATGTCTGCCATGGTGATATATTCGATGTAGTGATATTTTTCTGTTGCCCCGTTGACATCACCACAACGAATAGTGCCTGCACTAAAATGATAATTTTCGTGCATGTCTCTGGTCCGCATAAAAGAGTTGCATTTCTGCTGATTGAAATGAATGAGTGTCGAAGTCGATTCAAGACTGTTTCGAGAGAAGCACAATGTCAAGGATCGTACGTCAGGTCGGCTGTGTCGCCCGATCTGTGGTTACAATATAAAAAGCTGATGTTCGCGTGGCAACTTGTGTGAGACTTCATGCCCTGCCAAGGGAAAGTTGCGTCACGACAGTTTCAAATAATTGTTGTGTTTCAAGCTCGGTTCTGGTGGTGTCATATACGTTATGATCATCATCGCATCACTGTTGGAAACCATTCGGAATCCCTCGTTGCTCCTTGTTGTGCGTAACCTTTGCTGGGCGGTTCATCTCCACCGCCAATATAGACCGAATGAGCAACCGGAGCTGAAAGACATCTCAGTTACTCGTCAAGTGTAACGCTGCAGAACGCGGCGTGAAACGTATGTTTCAAACAACAAACTTTCATCTGGTGATGTCGTCTTCAAATCACTGTCTCGGAAAATACAACTGCTCCGACTGGTCCTCGACAGTATCTAAACGGTAGAGCACCTTACCTGAGCAGCAAATGAAAAGACACCAAAAACACACCATCCACTATTAAACTTCTCAACCTTTCTCCGTTGTTGTTCACTTTGTTTCCGTTGTTCCATTTGTTCACAACAATCGTTCTTCCATAAAACGTACATGACCGGTATGGCAGTAAATGTCACAATCTGAATCGAAATGTTGCGAGCAGATGAGCATCAAAAAATTTCTACACGGCACTTGATCACAAGATCAAGTCGTTTGGCTTATGGCTGTGAGCAGATAAACGCGGAATGCGGAAATTGGTGAGCAGATAAACGCGGAATGCGGAATGCAGAAATCTGCCATTCCGCGTTTATCTGCTCACAGCCTATGCAGTTTATAAATCAAATGTCTGATCCTGATGTAACCTCAGCAGTGAGCACCACAGTGAGGAAAACGTAGCCAATTGCGTGGCATCGGTCTTCGTCGTCGTTTGCAGCTGCCGACGCTAAAAGGGATAATTACCATAGTTGGAAATAATGTTTGGGCTTCGCCAGGTCCTTTCTCTTGTACCGATAAATAATATTAACTTTGAATGTGAATCAGCAGCACAGCCGTGCCCACAAGCAACCCGCTGCTTTGGGACTGTAATTGAGTGATCATGGCGGGAGAAAATGGAAAGTTATTTCGCTTTTATTATAAAATTTATGGGTTGATGGAAGACTGATTACCATTGTAATCAGTACACCCTGCAGAGGCTCTGGGGGAAGACTGATTACAAATTAAACGAAGCCATAATCAGCCTTCCCCCCAAGGCCCAATCACAGGAAGGCTGATTACGCATGCTGTAGCATGTATTGATATATAATCAGCTTCCCGGATTGGGCAGCTGGGGGGAGACTGATTACGCTGACCGAATTACGCGGAACGTGCGTATGTTGGGTACTAATGTTTCACGTCATTGACTATCTCGAGTTTGTAGTGTCCGTGATGTTTCACTTGGCTAAGGCTTAGGCTTAGGCTCCGTCCAGCCTGAGCCAAATGAAACATCGCAGGCCTGTAAAACAGCGAGGCAATCATTGACGTGAAACATTAGACGCCGTCGTTCCAATTCCAAAACAGTCGCATCCGGATCCGGACCAGATCACTGGGAACGAACTGTCCCACAACCGATTCGGGTTTATCCGTTTTATTTTTCAATTTGTAATCAGTCTTCCCCCCAGCGCAGCTGAGTCGGGTTTATCAGGTTTATCAGCTTTATCCGGGTTATTTGTAATCAGTCTTCCCCCCAGCGCAGCTGAGTCGGGATTATCAGCTTTATCAGGTTTATCAGCTTTATCCGGGTTATTTGTAATCAGTCTTCCCCCCAGCGCAAGGGAGTCGGGTTTATCAGGTTTATCAGCTTTATCCGTTTTATTTATAATCAGTCTTCCCGGCACGAATTTATGTTATGATCACAACACAGGAAAAAATTGAGGCTGAAAAAAATCCTGGCGTTGACACTACGAGATTGGCACGGACCGGCAACATTTGATATTGCAATTGTTATGCGGAATAAGGACCGTGTCTTCAAGATTACGTGTCACAACCAACTATTTTTTGTGGAAGGCTGCTTAACTATTGCAGTCAGTTCATTCTGCTGAGGCTCTGGAGATGGTCTAAACGGAATTCCCGTTATCCGCTTCCCCCAGGGCCGCTTCCCAGACTGATTGTGCATGGTGCAGATGCTTCGCATGTATTCAGCTCAGCCTGATGAGCCACTCAATACAAGTAAAACGCATCAACCGGATTGGCAGAGCCTCCCATAGGAAGGCTCGGTACACTGGTGAAAAACCTGCCTGTGATATTGATAAACACTGTGCCACTTGCACATGGTCACGCAACGCGTCACACCGCGCGGTGAAAAATTGGCTCCCAATTCGGTGAACAGAACTGAAATGAAAGAGATTCAAGAATCATTCAAATTAAGATTGACAAATTATACGGAAATCCACCCGTTTTGTGTGTGCTTAAGCATAGTCCCATACTTAAGCTTTAGGCTTCTATTTCAGGCCAGTGTTGGAGGTGGGGGGGTTTGGGGGTAGCCCCCCCCAGTACAGTAGGTATCCCCACTCGCCTGGTACAGTAGGTATCCCCCGATGTTTGGCATGGTACAGTAGGTATCCCCCCCCCGATTTTCACCCCGGTTCCCCCCGGTACAGTAGGTATCCCCCCGATTTTGCCCCAAAAGTGCCAATTTTTGACCAAAATGGCCAAAATTAGTGCAAAATCAGTGGTTTTTGCCTCAAATTAGGTACCCAAAATTCGCGCGCACTACGTTTTCACACGATTCCACACATAATAAAAACACTGAAAAATTTCACCCCAAAACCTAACCCCCCCAACCCCCCCCTACGTACATAACCCCCCCCCCAGGCCATCGGCTTTGGTACAGTAGGTATCGGTTCGGTATCCCCCCTCTCCGAGTGCGGTACAGTAGGTATCCCCCCTCCAGAGCAGTGTAGTTCCTGGTCCGGAGGGGGAGATAGCGGACCCTCCGTTTTTTTCGGAGGGGGAGATAGTGTACCCCCGAGGGGGGGAAGGGGGGGGGAAGACCCAAATTCGGGAAAAGGTCACTTTTTGAGGTGGAAAATTTGACCTATTTTTGCCCCTTTTTGGAAAAAATTCTTCATAAAAAGGGCATTTTGGCGACTTTTGAGAACATTGGCCTAAAAATCACACAATTTTGGTATAAAAATGCCCATTTTAGGCCTAAAAATGCCTATTTTAGGCAAAAATTGGGGGAGATAGTGTACGCCGGAGGGGGAGATAGGGGGATAGTGTACCACCTGAGGGGGAGATAGTGTACCCGAGGGGGGACCCCCTCCCCCCAGGAACTACACTGCCTGGGGGAGGGGAGGGGGTCCCCCCTCGGGTATGTCTGCCGTACTGTTCCCCCTCCGGGTACGTCTGCTTCCCCAATTTTTGCCTAAAATAGGCAAATTTTGGCCTAAAATAAGCTTTTTTTAGGCATAAAATTAGTGATTTTTAGGTCAATGTCGTCAAAAATCGCCAAAATACCCTTTTGTTGAGATTTTTTCCAAAAAGGGGCAAAAATGAGCCGAAAAAATTTTTCGACCTCAAAAAATGACTTTTCTCCAAATTTGGGTCCTCCCCCTTCTCCCCCCAGGTGGGCAGGTACGTCTGTTCCCCCTCCGAAAAAAGGGGGTACCAGCTGTTCCCCCTCCGGACCAGGAACTACACTGCGCCTGGTGCAGCAGGTATCCCCCGATGTTTGGAACACTGCAGATGGCTTTTCGAGGTTAAATATCATGTGCTATTCTATATTTACTAAAAAACCGGATTTTTTATATTTTGTGAAAAAAAACCGAAGAAAAACGAGAAACGTTTTTTTTGAGGAAAAAATAAAGAACGGTGCTCTACGCCAGTATAACACAAAACACAGCCCCCAGATCGGGTCAGTAAATTAATTCTGCCCCTCTTGTATTTAGGTTTTACGGTATTCAGGTTTTTACGGCTTTTTACTCAAAGCTGCATTCAGAACCGGAAGACACAATAAATACAAGCTCCGCATTCTCACCGGCAGCGACAATGAGCTCAGCGGTTGTGCCCGATTCAATCACTTACAACGTGAATGCAATTACGAGCGCGTTGTTTGAATCTGATCTTTGGAAACAACCGAGTAATTCACGCGGCCTCATTTTTGGACAAGTGCTAAGATCGCAGAGAACCTATCAGGTTAGCTAGCAATGATGGTTTAGTTTAGTTTATAGCGTCGACACCCACTCAATAATACATAAATAAGAAGATTAAGTGAAAGAAGTATAATTACAAGACCGGGCGTGGAGTTTACGGACATGAAATGATGGTCAGTGGTCGCAATCGGGCTGGGTTTGGCCGGTTCAGCCCGAAGAGAAGTCCAGCCCGAGTTGACTGAAGCTTGGCTTGGTCCCGCCCAAATTTTTAGGTCAGATTTTGCTCTTTATTTTCTTATGTTTCTCTAAAGCAAAATTTTTTTCAGAAACCTCATTGCCTCCAGCTAAAAGATTTGCGCGCGAGCGTAGTTGCAATTTTTCTGGATAATTACTGGATATTTACTGAAAAATAACCGTTTTTACCGATATTTTTCCAGGCCAAAAGTTGGTCGCCTGTTGTAGGGGTACATTTGGGCATAATCTGGTCTAACATTGCTTGATGAGGAAAAGACATGCCGGACAAGTGGACCAAAACACAAAAATGGTGTTTTTGGACGATTTGAGAAACTGACCTTGCGGTTGTCCGTGTTTCCTTTTGGAAAATTTGGCAATGTTTCTGAAAATTTCCGATATTTTATGCAACTATAGCGACTTAGACAAGAATTGGTTACTTCCCTGCCGAATCCGTCAGAAATGGCACTATTTGCAGTTGTTTTTCAGACGGATGATGCGACCGACAAATTGGAGACATCGTTTGCGATCAACATCAATTCATTCCATCCGGCTGACGATGTGTTCACAATCGGGGGCAAAGTGGTGACCACTGAATTAGACACTGTTATCAACAATTATAAACGGTCAGCATGCCTTCGTGATGCGCTCATTGTCATTGGTCTTGGTATTGCTCTGATGTTTCACTTTCGCTGCAGGCCTGATGGATAATAAGGAGCTGTGTGCCTTGCCTGTTGTGCACACTATTATCTCGAATTTGCTTTGGTCTTGCGTGCGTCACACGAAATTGTTTTGCATGAGGGATTTTGTGTGCAGCGTGCGACGCAACGCAAACAGCAAACGTAAACCTACCCCGCGCTCCAGCTACATCATTGGTCATATTTTTCAGCGAGTTCCCATCATCAGAATTGCTCGGTTTCTATCTGCATTATCGCAATCACACCGTCAATCGTGACAGCACCAAATCCGACTCAACCAAATTGGCCAAGAAACAAAAACTGGCGAGACGCATCGCGGCCAGCATGTTGTCTCAGCAGGGCACGCACTTCGCTGGTCGCTCGCAACAACGACTCGACTTGCCCCTGTACCTGTACGTGAACCAGAACGACATGAGTGTGAGTTGCGTTGGGCTACGCGACCTCAAAAAGCACGCACGGGCTGGTTTGATGCCAGCGTAAAACATCATTGCTTGTGCAAATGCAAGCACATGGTGCTGCGCGGTATGGCGTCTGTTGCGCTCTGCTTGCTTTGTTGTCAGGCACTAACAGAGTTCGTTCCCCTTCGACAGGACAGCATCGAAGTGCGCCAGGCGTTGTTCGTGAGCGCACCAGTCGCAGACTACGACCGAACGGGACCAATCCGAATGAGACAAGTCGAACTGAATTTGACCAATCTCGGTGCTACCACATCCGTAAATGGAGCACAGGTTATTGTGCTTTTTGGACACCAATGAAATTTAAAAAAATCTGACTTAAAGTGACTCTACAATTGAACGTTGACCGCGTTTGTTTGCAGCAACTTTTTCAGAAAATGAAGGCAAGGTATCAGAAACCCAGATTTATGGAATGGATTTTCAACTCGTTGATTTGTGATGTTTCACGGAGCCCACATATTTTTACAGGAGGAGAAAAAATGAAAAAAGTTTGAGGCCGGCCTGTGCAAAACGCAAGGTAATCCAATCTAAGATATTTTCAGCGTTTTATACTCAGACGTTTCTCTGTTAAACGAGATATAAAGCACTGTTCTAAACGCCGTGTGTGATGAATGATAAACGAAACACTTGAAAAAATCGAGCCTTTTTGAAGCACCCTTTTACCCCAGCATAATTTTAGGCATCTGTGGTGAATGAAATAAGTTGTCAATTACAAATAAAAATCCTCTAATTATCAAGTCCCTTATTTGTGCTTCCCAGTTTTCAAAACCCTACACAGCTCACACAATGTTTACCACAACATGCGCAAGACAGCCATTCCACAGCGCACACACAACGGCAACACACAGCCGGCACAGCGACAACACAGCAATGTTTCAGCTGGCAAGCTTTGTTGCGTGTGTGCGCTGTGGCATGGCTGCCTTGCGCATGTTGTGGTAAACATTGTGTGAGCTGTGTAGGGTTTTGAAAAACGAAAAGCACATCCTGAACACAGGATAATTAGACGATTTTTATTTGCAATTGACAACTTATTTCATTCACCACAGATGCCTAAAATTATGCTCGAGTAAAAGGGTGCTTCAAAAAGGCTCGATTTTTTGGAGTGTTTCGTTTATCATTCATCACACACGGCGTTTCGAACAGTGCTTTATATCTCGTTTAACAGAGAAACGTCTGAGTATAAAATGCTGAAAATATCTTAGATTGGATTATCTTGCGCCTCGCACAGGCCGACCTCAAACTTTTTTCCTTTTTTCTCCTCCTGTGAAAATATGTGGGCTCCGTGAAACATCACAAAGCAACGAGTTGAAAATCCATTCCATAAATCTGGGTTTCTGATACCTTGCCCTCATTCTCTGAAAAAATGGCTGCAAACAAACGCGGTCAACAATCAATTGTAGAGTCACTTTAAGGTAAAAATGATTTTTTCGTTGTACATAATGTTCAGTCAACCAACATTGATTCAACCGGACTCGACAACGCGCTGTGTGCTGATTTAGCATCTGAAATAGTGCTGAAGACGGAAGCCATGCGCGACCATACATTGAACAAATTGGATCAGGTCAGTTCTCCTGCCCAGCTGTTTTGTTGCTTTCTTTGTTTGATGTTGTGAGTGTTTTTGTCCTGAAATTTGTCCAGAAAATATAAACATTTTGTTTTCTTTCCAGAAAATGAACACTCTACGCCTTCAAATGGGCAAACGGCCGTATTCGTGTGAAATGGTGCCGCAAAATGTGCCATCGGCCAATTACAGTCGTCACACTATCTCGACCACAGACATCAGCAGCAGCCAATTGTTGACGCCCTATCCAATCTGTTAGTTTCGCACAGTGCCCCGCACAGCTTGTTGTTTCGTGGATGCAGATGGATTCTAGCTTGTGCTCCATGGATTTTTTTTAACCAAATTTAGTAGCTTTTTAGCTACTAAATTTTTTGAAAAGCTAGTAAATTTTCAAATTTAGTAGCCTAAAAGCTACTAAATTTTGCATGTTGGCCAAAACAGCTAGTAAAGTGGCTTTTCAGCGGCAAAAAAGCTACTAAATTTTTGATTTTACTAACTTCTTGCTACTAGCCCATTTTGAAAAAATAAACCCTGTTGTGCTCTGTGCACGCGACACGTGCTTGGCGCACGTGATGCGGGGCGCAATCTCTGCCCCAGTTTATTCGGGCTTATGCTCTCCCCAGAAACACTGATTTCGTTAAAACTTGGAAACATGGCTGCTTTGCGTTGGACGGTAGTGCCGGTTGTGAACTTGGATGTGCATTGTGCAGTGCAATATCTGCTTTCCTCGCCTCGCATCCTCTGCCTACCTTTGTTGTTCTGGGTTCTCCTGTTCTGAACACACAATTTTTTGGTGCGTTGCGTTGCGTACGCAACACAGTTTTTTTGGGTGTTTTCGACGGACACCTTTGCTCGGTATCTCTTATCAGCAAGTTATTCCTCGGCTAAAAACTGGATGTATTTTAGTTTATCTGATTTTCTGAACACGTGAATTCGTGCAGCTTTACTCTGTCAGAGTCTCGTTGTTGATAATAGCCATTCGTTTCACAAAAATCACAGCATTCATGGCTGGACTAGCGCACATTGTGTTATCGTGCCTGGGTGGGAAGTGAGACACAACCACACCACATCGTAACTGTGTGTCAGTAAATCGCCACGTTTTGTTTGTGGAGTGGATTGGGGCAAACTGGTAGTTAGAATGACTCAAGCAAACGTGTTTCCTTGCCAATTCAGCCACCGACTCACGTCCAGATACAATATCGATGAAAATGTCAGAGCCGAACGATCTGACCGGCGGCCACAATTTCGATCAAACGCCGACGACCGGCGGTGTCGACTGGCCGTCACAACAATATCCAATGCAGCTGGCTGTGTCAGGTGGGTGGTGGAAGGTTTCTGGCTGCCGACTCAGGCAATCACCACGTCGCAAATTGCCTGCCCACAGCTGCGAATAAAAAAACAGATCGTTTTGATAAAAAAACGAAAAAAACGGATCCATTTGTACCGACAACAAATTTCGGTGAAAAAAAATCGACTCACATTTTCTCCAATTTAGATTCGTTCTTCATCATGTCTCGAATAGTCTGAATGGATTGGGCCCAATTTATTATCAGACGCTGTTGTAATTCAGGTGTCTAATTTTTATTTGTTCAGATCAGTCCGGTCACTTTGCCGCTCCATCCATGCCCAGTACGAACAACAGCCACCTGGGCGCCGGCGGTCTGCTAGCGAATGGCTGCCCCAATGCTACCATCCAGTTTGGTCTGGACACGCCTGCCCCCGGTGTTGTGCGATCACCACGAAAGTCGACTCCATCACCACACACAATGCCCGCTGCTGCTGCTGTGCCGCTGAATATGGTGCGATCATTACGCAAAATCGGTCATGTAATCGACGTCGTTCACGTATTTTTTCAGCCGCCAGTGCCAATCGACGATCAATCCGCGTCCACCGAACTGCATCATCCGCAACAAACGAGTTCACTTGACGACCCGCAATGCCCGAACCTAATTGCGATCGAAGCGCGTCTCGCCACTGATCCCACTTTTCGCATCGAATGGGCGAAATTGATTAATCAAACCATTTACGGTGCTGCTCGTTTTTTATCCTTTAAGTCCCATGTGTTATTTATTAGTAGTGCATTGACTCATGGTACGCATTTTAGGCTCGCAGTCGATGCCAGCTCCTTCGGCCAGTGTTGGTGTCGCCAAGTCTCCGCCTCCGGCACATGGGTTCGGTGCGCACAACACCAACGTACCATCACCACCACCACCACAGCCCAGCGCCGATCAAATGTGCCGTTACAACAACACTACTGGCGTTGTTTCACAACCACAACAAGAACAGTTGGCGACTAACCCATTTGGTGATCCGGCCATCGCCGCTGTGTATGGCAGGTTGAATGGTAAGCTAGCGTTTGTTTCAAAGTTGTTTCTCTCAATTTTTTTCAATTTGGTGTTCCGTCACCAACCGTAACCGGTAGTTGAACGCATCATGGGCCTAGATAGTCGCAACAAGCAAGCTAAGCTACGAGTGTCATTTTTAGTCCATCCATCGGCTCATGACACTTTATGCTGCTGCTGGTTAGCTTTTTCGCTTCCTCCACCTTCTAAAGAAAGAGAAATTGAGTGACCGATTTTGCAAAAAAACTGGAAAAAGTGATAAAATGAGTCGAAAAAGAATTAATTTGATCAAGTGTAAAAGGCTGTTGGACTTTGATAACGCAAGGTACACACGTGTTCAACATTGTGTAATTCACCACATGAAAGAAATTTCGTTGTTTTCAACAAAAAATGCAGTTGATTTATTGAAATGAGCCTTGTTACGTGGCTGAAGTCATGTTTGTGACTAATCTGTGCCTTTGGCACAAGATATACCAAGTTAATCTATGGACAAAACATGTCAATTTCATAAATATCATAATTTAGGCACAAAAATATTTTTTCGGACACTCAATTTCTGTTTCATTAGAACGTGGAGGAAGGGAACAAGCCAGACAGCTGCATCAGAAAGTGCCATGCTCATGCATGAGCTGATTCACGGACTATACATTTTACTGTTCGTACGGCATTGTTGAAACGAACGCAATTGCAGCAGCATCGCCGGTTTCGAGCCAATATTTGATCGAAGCGATGGTGAGCGCACCATGCAATCTCGACTCGAATTCCATGCACCAACAACAACATGGTCAACAACGCTTCTCGTATCCAAATCAATCCGAAGTCTACGCTGCTCGACCTGTCGAGTCAAAAAGTGACTCCTATTCATCTGCACTTGATCACCACGAGTTTGAGAAAGGTGTGTGATCTTGTGATGTGGTACGACGTCAGCAGCGAACCTGACGGATCAAACTCAAAGACAGCGCTTTTTAATGTCGCACCATTCTAGTGCATTTTTGCTCTAATTTACTATGTGTTGTTCGTTTATAATGAGAATTTGGATGTTGTGGTCTAGCCATGCACACAGATGTGGACGTGAAAAGACCGCAATTTGAGTTTTTTATCCTTTTACAGGCGGCACTCTAACGTTCGAGAATTCATCGCATCGCTGTTCGATCGATGCAGCACCACATTCCTATTCGTCCTCACCATCCTACAACAACAACAACCAACCGGATTTGTCGAATGCCGCCAATCTGAATGATCCATCGGTTGTGACGCAATCGCAGTCGCAGCAACCCCGCGCACTGGGTCGTGGTCGTGCGATCAACAAGCCGCCTCCTGTTGAACACTATGGTGTCCCAATACCACCGCCAATTGTTGCTGCTGAGCAGGGTACTGATGAATCGGCCGCCCTCGGGGTACCATCGCTGCGCGGACGTGCGCGCGGCGGGGCACGTGCCAAATAAATATATACCGTCGTTATTATGGAATGATGCAACTTTGGATGCCGTTTCTTGCGTCTAAGTCGATTTTCGAAACTCTGTCTGACCAGCTATGTACCGTAGAATGCCAATTCACCCCTATAGTCAACGGTGTTTCTAACTCAGTGGCTTATTCTAGGTTTATGAGCTTAAATGGCATTCTGTGGCGATACAAACATCTTCGAGTCTGACTCCTGCTTAATCCCGTCACACAAAATTCTGTAATAATATTTTGATTGATCAACAGTCGATTCCGGTTTTCGTGACACCTATGCAATTTGTATCTTTATATCGGTCAAGTTATTGCCTTTCGTGTGGTTGCGGTGCCTTGCTGAAGTGCATATCCGTTGATCTTAAAGCTTATATTCCGCTTTTTTCTATTATTTTACGTTTTACCTGTCTTCTGCGTTTAGCTCGCGTTGCTCTTGTTTACAGTTCCGGTTGAAAAATTGTGACTGACGTGTAGGCATGTTACGATTTTTTTAAGATCATGCAAAAAACCAAGGCATCAATTTTTGGTCGTCCGCACATTTTCGTGTCAACATGTCTTTTTTCTTGATTTCGTTTGAAGGTTACTTTGCACGGTTTATAATTATAAAATCACTCTTTTTTGTAAGTCGTTTTCATGAAATACCGAGTAATAGAACAAAATACACGTCATTATCTTGTCTTGTCTGCTCACTTGTAATCGTGACGGTCTGTATCTTTGGTCTTTTGTGCTCATCTGCGCTTTTTCTTGTTGTCGTTAATCTTTTGTTGAAATCGATTTTGTCTTGCAGTAAAACTAGTTCAAAAACGCTTGCCTTGGGTCTGAAACCAACCGAACAATGCACAGTAGCTAATGCGCTAAAAATCTTGATGCCGTTATGCTTGATTACACTCCTAAGTAATGCCATGGCGATGGATGCATTTTTTGTTCTTTCTCAAGCACAACCCAAAATGTTTGCTTCATTCTGAAAGGTGTCGACTCCAAATCAGAGATATCCAAATTCCAACGCTGCGCGGAAATGTCGAGCTACGGTGGGTACAACCGATCACAAGTGGGCACGCCTGAATATGAGGATGAACGCTATCAGGCCAGGAGTCGGGCGCAGACTGGCAGTGATGGCAATAGGACACACTACACAATGACAAGCAGGGGCGATCATATTTTTGTGAAGGTTCGTTTGTTGTGGTTGTCCGCTGACTGGTGATGTTGTCATTCGGCTATTGTGTTCTTAAATTTGATAAGAATCATAAAATGATGGAGAACGCTTCGTTTCCGATTAGCTGCGCTTGAGTTGTTTACATGGAGTTGATCCGGTTTCAAAGGGAGGCCCGACAGTTGCGCGGACAAAGCTCGAGCGGAGAAAACCGAATAGATCATGATAGTCTGGACTAAAATTTTTGTTCCAACAGCCCGCCTTTCGAACAAGTGCACGCTGTTTCCCTTTTTTATCATTGGAGTTGAGCTGGTTGATAAGTTACCTACACAAAGACCCAGCGTCACAAATTCCAACTGGTGCCATTAATATTCAGGAAAAAGTGCAAAAGATCAAGGCCCGCATCTGGTGTTGTCACGTGATCACGGGTGCAGCCATCATGGGAGCATTGCAGGCCGTCATTGTTGTGTCCATGCTTGCTGCATCTGCGATCGTTCTGGACAGATGGAGGTTGGTTAAGCCCTGGGATCTGATGCTAAAAACTGCCTGGTATAAGCCTAGTCCTGCCTTGATGACCACACAGTACGTATACATATGCTTTGTGAAGTTCGCTTGAACATCTTGCCGGCGTCAACAGGCACTCGAGAGCCATCCGACCTGTTTGTATCGGATATCCTCCAAACCAGGGTTGAAAAAAAAATTTTTTTATTAACGAGCTTTTTTTTAAAAAATTTTTTTTTTGATTTTTTTTTGACGAAAATTTTTTTTATTAGAAAAAGTGTTGCAAACGACGTTCAGGATAAATGAAATCGATACAACATATTTTTCAAAAATTGAAAAATTTTCGCCTGAGACCCAACTTGTGCGGTGACACCCGGTAGTATCGTGCAGATTCTATGGTCTGCGACCACTGTGAGGTTGATGTTCACTAACGATGGTACTCTAATATATTGTAGCATGCTGTACAACGTATTTTAATGCATCTAACGCCGAATATCTGATATACGACCATCAAAATATCGATTACAGCCCAAATCTTGCGTGTCAGATCGACTTTGCGCGCCCGGTTTTGCACCATACCTGCATATATACATGTGTAGTAGCATGCAGTAGTACATTATCGGTGCCACATCACTGTAAAAGACCAGCCCCGCGCATCCCTGTACGAATTTGGGGGCAATACAGGGCGCCGCAGGCGCGATTTTGGAAAAATTGTCCCGTCCACAGAAAAAAAGTGCCAATTTTTTGCCTTGAAAAAGGCAATTTTTGGACATTTCAGCCCATTTTGGGCAACTTTTTTTTATTAAAAAAAAGCAAAATCTGAGTTTCAAAAAAAAAATTTTTTTTTTTAAATTTTTTAATTAACCACTTTTTTTTGAAACAACCCTGCTCCAAACCTTTTTGTTGAATTCTTCAGATTCTGGGAACGACTTCCGTTCGATCCCGATTGGCAAACACAGACGATCGCGACGACCACAGTTGCACCTGTTAGTGTGGCAAATTTATTGATTTTCTCTTCCATTGCATTCCATGATTCAATGTTCCGTTCCAGACCATCCCCTATTTGGCCGTGTTTGACTCGAACGGACCCGAAGTCGAGGTCGGCTGGACGATGACACTGAGCGGTAGTGTGTCTGCGACTGCATCATCGTAGGTGTTGATTGATTGCTCATCAGATAGAGAATGCCGGGCTGGCTCACAACATTTGGAACTTTGCTAGAATGACATGCTGTAAACAAAATCTAGGGGATTTGGACTTGGAATTCGGCCATATTCTTGATTCGGAAATCATCGTATTCGGAAATTTTTCGAGTAAATGTTTCCCAACATCCTTCCAGCGTTTGACAGTGGTACAGCAGTGCAGGTGGCGTTTGATTACCACAAAATTTGCGAATGCGCTGAATCAAAAATCTGTCAAACCCATGCGAGACATTTTATACTGTACACCAAGGCCGTGCCCAAGGCTGATTTCGCTGATTGATATTCAACACCATGTTTGACACACAACAGCTTCTCGGTCGACCTGAACTGCGGATCGGACAATTCGCGCAACGTGCCCTTCCACTTCAATCCACGATTTGTGGCACCGATTCACATCGCGCGCAACACAAAACGCAACGCGGTTAGTCATCACGCTGACAGTGAATTTGAAGATTTTTCTTCAAGATGCTTTTCCTGGCGCTCTCACATATATGACTGAGCTTTATGGATCAGGCAATGCATCTAATAAAACAATCTCCCAAATTCAAATCCCCCATCCTGTACAGGTGTATGATGCGAACGAGGAACAAGACGGCGGAATGGGGGGTCTGGCACAAGGCGCCGTCTTTGTGATCAGAATCGAGGTATTCAAGGACTATTACGAGGTGTGCCATTTCTAAATGTTGCTTGTTCGGTATGATTGAGTGAGGGTTTCCTGATTGATTCTCTCTGCCCACTTGTAACATCATTCAGCCCCTCGCCAAGTGACCAGGTATACTGTAATGATGTTTAAATCCATTTATTTCGTAAAAACCATAACAGACCAGGACAGACGACACACAAGACAAAAATTACGCCACTGAAAAAAATGAGACTCGCGGCTGTTTTGGTTTCATCTTTGCTCAAAGCCAGTGGTCTTGCTCAAATTGTCGTTGATTGATTGATTGTGCCCAACGATTGCAGATATCGATCGGCATCGGTGGTGGTGCACTGACCAAATTCGCCACGTACGCGCATCGCACCAGCTACGAATGCATCAGCTCGGCCCAGATCACTGGCGATCTCGTGTCGCCGTTCAGTGTTCAATATTATGTGCGTTCTGGTTTATTATCTTGATGGTTGAGTTGAGTTGATCTTGAGGACCTGGGTTCGAGCCCCAGTCGAAGAAAGCCATTTTTTGTTCACAAAGGATTTTGGAATGTACATGCGCTCCCCGTTATTATTATCCTGAGTGTGTGGGCTTATTGGTCGACTCAGGTGCCAGTGTTTGACGAACAGTTGACAAATCGCACAATTTCACAATTCACAGTTTACCGATGTGTGCGGAGCCAAACACACGAATCACACATTACCAACAATATTTATTCGTTGCAGTGGCCGAACAGCAAGGCGGACGTCGACAACTTTGCCGAGGCCTGGCTCGAGTTTGCCCTGTCGCATCAGATCGCATTCCTGGCTGTCTGGCTGGCCACCCTTGTCCCGTACGCGCTCACATTCTGGTTCCATCAAGAGTTCTATCTGTTGCCGAATTTGATGATGTTGCTCATCGGCATCGGCGCCATACTCATCGCGCTGCGTGCGTTCTCTTCACATGCTTTCTTGTGCTTTTCATCATTGGATGCCTGATCTTTCGCTTCAGTTTCGACAGTTTTTCGATCTTTGCCGATTGGAAAATGTTTCTTATGGAGGTCAAATCAAGTGGTCAAATCACTTCGTTAGCTCAATTCAGTTCCGAGTGAGCGCGAGAAATATAATACATTAAGTTGACGAAGTGATTTGATCTGGGTTGACCACTGTAACAAGAAACAATAGCGGTTTACTTTTTGTTACTCGCGTACATTATGCCCAACAGTTTGATATACACATCTACCATTTCAGTGTCATGTCTGATTCGAATTGTATGGCCATCGCAGCGCTACGAGACCGACGAATTCCAAGAGGCCGCCATCGTCTATCTCATGATCTTTCTGTGCATCTGGTGGTTGGTGTTGCTCGTCATCGGCTGGTACGTCTATCAATTCTATCGTTGGCTCGAGTTGACCGACATCGAATCGCCCGCACATCGGTGGGAACGAAGCAATGGGCATGATAACAATCCGTTGGTCAAACACGACTACAACGACGATGGTGACCACAGACGGGACACGTTGGCATATTGATCTGTGCGCGTGTGGCAAAAAGAAATTGTGTATATACAGTAATGTTGTTTGGGTCATTTTTGCATGATTTTACACAATTGTTTTGCACACTCACAAAGTATGTATACAGCGCGATGCTGCAGCTACATGTGTGACCATCGCCTTCAAAAATATCCTGTGCGTATTCGCGTTTGGAAATTTGGCCAAAAGTTTTCAGCTGTTTTGGGCTCGGACACATTTACGTTTTTTGTGTATTAACGGAACCCACTGGTAAGCATCAATATACTGTATGTATCTGACGTTTGTCCATCTCCCCAATACTTTTCGTGCTTTGCAGTGTTGTGATTGTTGAAATGACTTTGTTGCGTGCGCGCCTTTTGTGATAAAAACACGGTAGCTGGAGCAAGATGCACCATTGTACGTTCTGTCCTTGTATTCTGACCACGAGCAAGATAATTTTTCCGCACGCGTTGCCTGATCCCCAAAGCGCACATGGCCCACAACACAGCTGGCGGTCACGTGACAGCTGGTTTTTGTACGCTTGGCTTTGTGAATCAGGCAATGAATTTGGAGAAATTCTCTGAAGTTGGGTATATTAAACTCCGAGCATTGGTTTCCCGTCACACATGCATACTGCACTGTACCAAGATGTACTCCAACACAAAGCCATTATGCCATTCTTGGCCCAAGTAACCAGGCACGCACCATATTATGACGAAAGCGTCCTATTTTCGGCGTGCATGTACATGATTGTTGTTGTCTTTGTTTTCGGTCTCCCAGCAACACCGATGTCACGGGCAACCGCGGAGACAAACACAAAAAAACGTGTCCATTCACTTACGCTAATAAGCCGCAACGCTCGAGTGACCAATTTCCCGCTCGAGTAGCTTTCAGTTATTTTCGGTCACAAAAACACAAATTGACAGAGAAAATAAAATTTCGATAAACAAACCAGAAGAGCAACATAACATAGATAATGGGTTGTTCGTGCCCGTGCTGCGAGGGCAGCAAGATGGGCTGTTGTCACATCTACACGGGCGCGGCCATTGTGGGCACGGTCGAGGTGGTCATGGTGATGGTGATGTTGGCCGGATCAGGGCTCATGTTGGACAGATGGAGGTTGGTGGTCGTATATCACTCACTGCACATATTTAATTCGCAATTTTGAAAACGAGTATACGACTAACAGTTGGAGCACACGGCCAGGACAAAGGTATAAATGCTGTATGAATGTCGACCACAACAAGAAGCTGCTTAAAATTAGTCGCAATCGTGGTGCTTGCCTTCATACTGTATTTGACACGAAACTCCTAATTTACCGTACATTATAATTATTTATCATTATCTGCTGGAATATGAACGAAATTCCATAAGCGGACAAACATCCATTTTCAGACATTGGGAGATGCTGCCATACGACCCGGACTGGACAACAACAACCGTATCGACCACCAGTGTTGCACCGGTGCGATAACATTCCATTACTCATTTTGATGTCCGATCAAAATCTGAAGCATCGATCTTGGTATCAAATCGGATCTGTGTTGATCACGTGACTGTTTTTAATTAGTAACCTTGAGAATTCTCTTACGGCCTCCTGAAATTGCACCTCAAACAATAGTTTTGCTCAAATGTACTAGACGCCAGTCAGCTGATCACTATACAATTTATTTCAAATCGACTGGGGCCGTATTGACCGACAACGACTGTCGTCGACGGTAGCACCCAGTAGCAGCACGCAGAAACATGAGATCATTTGGCCACAAATGACATTTCTAACGTGTGGAAACAGGACACATTTACTGCCCAGTGCAGTTTTAAAATTATTACAACATAAGGAATAAAAAGAAAATTTTATGTTGCGGTTCCTATAGCTCCACAGGATATCAATACCAATGACATTTTTTGGCACGATCAACTACTGTACAACTCCACACAGTTTTCAAGTTTTTGTATGGTCCGCTGTGTGGCCTTTAAATTTTATTCGGCCCTTTTCATTTTATTTGCCTTTTCAAAGGATACTTCTATTATCAATAACTTTCCGTAATTTCGGTGGTGGCGTCAGAAGATCACACTGTACCTTCTCATTCAAAAAAGATCACTTGATCCAAATCCGATGCTATCACCAAGTTTTTATATACCGCACTGGGTGATAAGAGCAGCAGCAGGAAAGCGAGGGTAATCAACGTCATTCAATTATACCCAGTGATGTTTCAGACAGTGCCATATGCTTACGCATTCGTGAAACCCGAGGAAGTACAAGTGGGCTGGATTATCGAAGTAGCGTTCACGGTGTCTGCCTCGCCAACTGCGTAAGCCACCACATGATCTGAGATCAACAAAAGTCGTGAAACATCAGCGAACCAAAATTTTCCAGATTCCACATCAGTTTAGAATGTGCGTCGAAGGGCGACAAGCCGTTCCACTTCAATCCGCGTTGGGGCTCCGAAAATCATGTGGCCAGGTGGGCATATGGACGCATTTAGGGCCACTTCTGTCATAAACTGAGGCGTAAGGTGTGAATTTCACGAAAAAAGGTCCCGCGCACACTCATGCACATGCCATGGCGAAATTTTATTTTACACATGACACACGATAGTCTGCTCAGTCGAAAACGTTGTGCACGGAAACAATCGAAAAAACTAGAATTTTCATTCAGAAACACACGCCGCGGCAGTGTCTGGGACACGAATGAGGAACAAGGCGGTGGCCTGCCGTTCGCAGCGTCAACTGCGTACACCGTGCGCATTCAAGTGTACAACGACTACTATGAGGTCTGCTGGACCATGTCTTGAATGAATTTCGGTCAATATCGGTATTGGTGTAGTCTGCCTGGCGTTTTTAGTGACATGCGGAGGACTTTGCATTTTGGTCACCAGGGTCCACTAGGAGCATTCGCTATGGTGGTTAATGGTAGATTGAGAACCAACAGCGTTCCGTTCAAAAATATTCACCATGATGAAAATATATTATCAGTAATCAAATGATAATCCCAAATCAATGTGCAGATCAGCATCAATGGCGCCGTGTTTACGCGCTACAACCATCGCATTGACTACGGATGCATCGACAAAGTGTACGTTGATGGTAGTCTGGATGCGACGCCATTCAATGTCGTCTACTATGTGAGTCGATTGCGCAGCAAGCTTATTGTAATGTCGTTGACACGTGTGTTCTATGGGTACCATAATCCCAATGACATTTCAGTGGTATTACGGTAACAGCCAGGAGAGCAATTGGTTCGAGGCGTGGCTAGAGTTCGCGCTTGCCCATCACTGTGCGTATTGTGCCGTGTGGCTGGTGGCGATGGTACCGTATGCGTTGGCTTTCTACACATATGAACCCGTCTGGGTGTTGCCCAATCTGTTGATGCTGTTCGTCAGCATAATCGCACTCATGTTCGTCATAGGTACGTGTGGCACAGTGGGTTGGCTCAGGGCGACAGACATACTGTATAGACAGCAGCCGGGTTCGAGTATGCGCCGACGAACAGATGAAATGCAGTAGTTGTGTTCAATTACAGTAACCCTATCTTGCGAAGCTCTGAATCATGGGTATCAACCTTAAACCAGTTTAATCGCGCGCGTCCGAAACATATTTGATTTTAAAAAACAGTGGATGATTACCCATTCCCATTTCTCTTCAACACGACCACATTGAGTTGTCTAAACCCAAAGCAATCAAGTTTAGCCGATCGGTAATTCCACATTTCCATGCAATGCACCGTGTGCTCCATGTATACTACAGTTGGGTGATGTTTCAGTCGCCATGATGATGCGCATGCTGGACCCGTCCTATCGTTATCAAACCGATGAGATACAAGAGGCCGCGTTGCTCTACGCTCTGTGTTTGGTCTGGGTCTGGTGGCTTGTCTGCATACTGTTCGCCTTGTGAGTTCAGGCATTTGAATTGTCACCCAGACTTTTGTTGGATGATCGATGGTCTTTCATGGAGACATGGTCGAATGTGATTGCGAAACCCATCAGACAATTTCGGCCACTTGCATGAAGAAAGCTCGCTATGTACCTATGATAGACGCGACCTCACGGTGGATTGGGAGCGAGTGGATGGTGGCAAAAAGAGAGCAGACGTGTATGATGCGTTCAATTTCAGTCTGATCTATCGTTTCTACAAGTGGATGCAGTACGCTGACCGAGAACCAGAGGGTGGTGACAGGCGCGCGGTGACGCGAGGCAGCTGGGCCGGCGATCGATTCTAAAGTGGCACACTGAAAGTGGGAAACACTGCAAGCGGGAATAGGCATGAAAATGCTATCTTAGAATACAACGTGATTATCGTTACACCAGTTTCTTGCAGCTTTGGTGATGGAGTGCTCATGCGTGCGAGCTGCACAATTTATTGTACAGAACTTTTACGAGTGTGTTTATGATTGCTGTGACTTGACACATGCTAATAAAATTGTCTTGGTCAACATCAACGTGAAACAAGTCATGCCCTCTGGATGTGCAGTGCTTTGAAAATGAAAGTGCACTTGACGCGAATACATTGGGCCGTGAGAAACTGAGATTTGCAATATTGTCGATGGGAAAGATGGTAGAAAAATTGAGAAAGAGCACGATTAGTCATTTTTTTACGAAACGCACTCACGTTTTTGAACGACAATGAAAATATAACAACCCGTATGTTACTGTTATGGTGGTGTTTTATGCCGGTACAGTTTCATCGCGTACAAAGGCCATAATTTCAGAACAGTGATCATTCAATTCAAACGTTGTCCCGCGACATGCCATTGTCAAGTCTGATACTCACATTTATTGTTGCTGGAGCACTTGGCCACAACCCCGATGACTTTCAGTAAGCTTTCCCTGTTCGCTTGTGTTTGCAATCGTGGCTCGCGGAATTCCCCGAGCGGTGACTACAGTCACCGATCCTTGACGCACATCTGCGCGTTGAATCCATTGTTGTTACCGATCGACTCTGTTGCAGCGATGACTGCATTGACAAGCACCAACATTGCATCTATTGGGCTGATCGAGGTGAATGCATCAAACAATCATCGGCCTTTATGACAAACACGTGCAGACTTTCGTGTTCCACTTGTGATGGCTACATTCTGCATGAAGTCTATGTCGGAGAAGGTGGATTTGCATTTGAGAATTCTATATGCTTCGGATTTGAGACAATGAATGCTTTCCCCCAAAAAAGACCACTTATAGTCAGGGTTGGGCAAAAAAGGACGGCGTCTTTTCTAAAAAAACGACGTTTTTAAAAAAAACGTCTGGGTCGTTTTTCGTTTTTTAAATCCTGAATTTCCTTGATTTTCCCTGATTTTTCAGGGAAAGTGCCCTGATTTTCAAGGAAAATCAATTTTTTGTCACATTTTTTTCAAAAAAATTTCGACCAATTTTTACTTTGTTGAGATACGTCGATACACTGAGTTTGACTTTCAATGATGACCTCAGCCAAAGTTGGTCAATGATGCGTTTCTGATATGGGATGTTAACAACTAGCTAGAAAAGGGTTGAAACCCGTTTATTATGCCTCGGAACACATAGAATTACTTCATTTAACCACGTTTTCTTCCAAACATGAGCGTTTTCAATTTTTTTGGGGCAAATTTTGGTCATCTGGGCGTTTTTAAAAAAACGTTTAAAGAAACGATTTTTTCAAAAAAACGTTTTCTGCCCAGCCCTGCTTATATAGCACATAATAAAAAAACCAATACCAACCAACAAGCTGTGAAACTTAGAAAATAAGATCGCTGTTTGTTTGGCTTGTGACGTTCCGAAGACGAAAGTAAACACTACACAATCACAATACTTTCGATCATAACTCAATCCTGGTGTCAAATGCAAAAGAACAACAACACCATTTCTGTTGATAGTGCATTCAAACGCGTTGTCGTGTGGTGATCAACATTATGCTGTCAAGAACGAGCACGGCAAGTCGATTGTGTGCCGACAGGGAGACATGATGTTTCGTTGTCCGACTGACTCAGTCTGCTTCCACAATCGTCATTATGGACAATGTTGTGCCAGACGTCATAAACGTGAGTTAAAGACCTTAGTTGTGATAATTCGCTAAGCATCGCACTCCTGTAGCATGCGCCATTTCTTCTTTGGTGTGATGTGCATTTGATGGCTGTGACAAAATCATGTACAAGCCCGCACAATAACCTTGTCTCGTCTTCTTTCCGCTTGCGTCAATCGACATCAACAGTGCGACATCTGGGCGGTGCGCACCGAGTGCATGAAGAACAAGGCGTACATGCACGTGCATTGCCGTAAAGCGTGTCATTTGTGTGCCTGACCGTTGAGTCTGTGATCCGCTCGTGATTCCATGGCAACACTCATCGCATGCTCTTCATTTTGGAATTATAAATATGGCGTGTTATTCATCACGATGCTACCCACTTCCAGTTCCATGCTCTCAAACGCGACTTTGACTTGTGTATTGTTTTGATGCTCATATTTTGATTCTTGCATCTTTCGTTTTGTTCATTAGTTGTTGTCGTCAGTCGTCAATACGACATGATAGACTTCTCTGATAAACCAAGAATGCCGGAAAAGCCGATGAATCGTCATGTGTATGGAACCTTTAGTCAGCGATTAATCGATGAATCGTCATGTGTATGGAGCCTTTGGTCAACGATTAATCGATGAATCGTCATGTGTATGGAGCCTTTAGTCAGCGATTAATAGATGAATCGTCATGTATATGGAGCCTTTAGTCAGCGATTAATCGATGAATCGTCATGTGTGTGGAGTCGTTAGTCAGCGATTAATCGATCAATCGTCATGTGTATGGAACCTTTAGTCAGCGATTAATCGATGAATCGTCATGTGTATGGAACCTTTAGTCAGCGATTAATCGATGAATCGTCATGTGTATGGAGCCTTTAGTCAGCGATTAATCGATGAATCGTCATGTGTATGGAACCTTTAGTCAGCGATTAATCGATGAATCGTCATGTGTATGGAGCCTTTAGTCAGCGATTAATCGATGAATCGTCATGTGTATGGAGCCTTTAGTCAGCGATTAATCGATGAATCGTCATGTGTATGGAACCTTTAGTCAGCGATTAATCGATGAATCGTCATGTGTGTGGAGTCGTTAGTCAGCGATTAATCGATGAATCGTCATGTGTATGGAGCCTTTAGTCAGCGATTAATCGATGAATCGTCATGTGTATGGAGCCTTTAGTCAGCGATTAATCGATGAATCGTCATTTTTCCTATGATAAATACAGAAGGTAGGAAAGTGGTTTTAACTAGCATTTTCTTCGTAGAAAAGGACTGGGTAGGTCGCGTTGAAAAACTTTACGTGCGACTTTTTATACAGTATATAGCGATTTATCCGGTCACTTTATGCACCAGTTTCGGCGCTTATTTGGAGCCATATCATCATCATGGAGCACCATGGAAAAGAGTGTTACATGGCGTTACGGACACAAATACCGTAAAAACCTAAATACAAGGGGGGCTCTATTAATTCACTGACCCCATTTTCAAAAATTATTTTCGTTTCTCAGCGAGAGCGTTCCAAATCCGGTGTTATTTTCGATCGATATTCCGAGGGGGGCTCTATTCCGGGGGGGCTCTATTTAGGTTTTTACGGTATTGGCCAATTACATGTGCAAAAGCATTTTAGCACACCTACAAACACGGCTGACTTATGAGACAAAAGTCCGAAAAATGGGCAAATTGCAAAATGTACGACCTGACCACCTATTTGGGCATATGGCACGAAATATAGAGGGTTGCGCCGCTATCATTCCCTAATCCTGATCGCACAGCGTGATATCGATACCTAATTCTGATCATTCCTTCTGCCACCATCTTGATCCTAATCATTCCGCGTGATATCAATACCTAATTCTGATTATTCCTTCTGCCACCATCTTGATCCTGATCATTCCGCGTGATATCAATACCTAATTCTGATCATTCCTTCTGCCACCATCTTGATCCTGATCATTCCGCGTGATATCAATACCTAATTCTGATCATTCCTTCTGCCACCATCTTGATCCTGATCATTCCGCGTGATATCAATACCTAATTCTGATCATTCCTTCTGCCACCATCTTGATCCTGATCATTCCGCGTGATATCAATACCTAATTCTGATCATTCAGCCTGCTGGCATTCCCTAATCCTGATCGCACAGCGTGATATCAATACCTAGTTCTGATCATTCCTTCTGCCGCCATCTTGATCCTGATCATTCCGCCTGCTATCATTTCCTAATCCTGATCATTCCGCGTGATATCCTTACCTAATTCTGATCATTCCGCTTGCTATCATTTCCTAATCCTGATCATTCCGCGTGATATCAATACCTAATTCTGATCATTCCGCCTGCGATCATTCCCTAATCCTGATCATACAGCGTGATACCAATTAAATAAATAGAAGGGTTTTTATGTTTTTTACTGTACCTTGGCGATTTTTTCTTTTTTGATCTCCTTGTCTTTCGATGGATTGACTTTGAAGTTGATATTGCGCGGCAGATTCTTGGGGTGCGACGGGTTGTTCTTGCCCTTTCCCTTGGGTTTCATGGCGAATCTGAGTGTGAAAGAAAAACATTGGGGGGGGGGGCGCTATCTGTTTCGACCCCTAGATCAAGACAGATAACACCCAGACGAGGTGGCCGGGGTCTCATCAGTTGATGAACCACTCGTCTGTATTCACGTAACGTATAATAAATTGTGTAAAATTTTTGAAATGAACATGTAACGGATTTTACCAACGAGTAATACCCGGCTTTGATGCCGTTGACAGTCGTAAAAAACGTCCAAATGGTCGATTTCGAAGCACAATTTGAAACGATGCTGCTTATTTAGTCGAATCAATTCGATTCACAGCTGGAAAAAATCAATTATAATCGTGATATGGTTTGTAGCATCAATGTAGCAACTCCAATTTTTGACTTGATTCCATATTTTAACGCCACAGCTTGATTATTTTCGAAAAATGACAGAATGTTTTCTGCCAAAATTTCTTTTTCAAAACCATTGCGGTGCAAGTGGAGGAACATTTGGTTCACAGCGGTAACAAAATCCTTGCGTAAGCTGCAACTGCTAAGTCTCAGCAGCTGTGCATTCAGCATTCCAGAAGCAATACGGCGATGCACATTACTGTCTGCATGGATATACTTCAAAACATGAAAATTGAAGTCTTGGGTTTTGTCATAGATACTCATATTGCATTCATTACCATGTACTTCAATTTTCAGGTCTAAATATTCAGCTTTGTGCAAAGTGTCATTGGTTCTGGATAACTCTATCTCAGATGGATAGATTGATCTGGCTGTTGCCATGAAATCTTGGTCGCCAAATACAATAATATCGTCAACATAACGGCAAGCGAGTTGGATGGAATTCATTTTGTTTTTATAGAAAGATGATGTGGCAAATCCAAACTCTAAAATGGCTAGTGTGAGGTTGGCGATTAAAGGAGAGCAGCTTGAACCTTGTGGGATTCCTCTGATTTGTCTAAAAAGTAGTCCGGCGAAAGAAACATACGTTTCGTGTAAATTAAGCCATAATAATCGGAATATGTCTTGTTTGTTCAAAGTGCGATTTGCTGCAAGGAACCCATCTGTATAACTGTAATCTTTTCCCGACACATTCAAATAAGGTTTATGGTTGCCTTTGGTGTTCCTAAAGCAAATATTTATCAATTTCGAAATTTGCATTTCCACAATATTGTGTGGTAAGCTGGTGAAAAGTGTGCTAAAATCAGCTGAAATGACAATTTTTGGATTTTGTAACTGTTGGATTTTTTGTACCACCTGAGCTGAATTTACCACAGTCCAGTAACAATTAACCCCGCTTTGTTGTTTTGCAATGCTGCAATAATTTACAAAGTGGTGTTGCAATGCACCTAAAACTTTGAAAAGAAGAGTTTGAAGCGGTTTTAGTGAACCCTTTTTAGCTCCGGCTATCTGTCGGAACTTATATGGAACTTTATGCAACTTCGGTATGGCAAATAATCTAGGAATGCATGTGTTTTCATCGGAAATTTCAAGATCAAATTCTGACGCTAGCATTTTGTGTCTGGCAATAATCTCTTGTTGTGTAAAGTCAGTGGGTGCATATGTTGTGTTGCCTGATACAACAAGGTTGTTGTTATCCAACCGTATGCCTAGCTCCTCGCACATTACTTGTGCATAATACTTTTTGCAAGTGAAAACGTAGTTGTTGGCTGCTTTATCGGCTGAAGTAACTATATATTTATTATGCAACTCACGTAAATTGCTATAACTATAATTGTAGAGCTCTACGTTGGGATTTATCGTTCCAAAACGTCTTTTTTGCGTAATTGATCTGGAGAACAGAGTTTGATGTACGAAGTTTCGTAACTTTCCGAATTCTAAAGGACTAATTTTTGCTTTTTTAGCAATGGCTTTGAAAAATTCAGCTACGTTTGTGATAATTCCACTCAAAGCAGCGTCCCAATTATAATGCTTAGGCAGTCTAAATTTACTGCCCTTGCTAAAAACGTGCCGTAAGTTCGAATTGGAGACCAATTTTAGATTGCCTGAGACAACATGCCCTGTTGGGGGATATAAGAACGGGCTACTTGCACAAGTGCATGAGCTGCGTAGTAAATCTATGAGGTCAGATTTGCTCAGGTTTTTCAAAAAAGTGCCGTAATTGCATAATTGTAGTGATGTAGAGGTTTCGTAAGAAAAGGCCACTCTTATGTTAGCTAAAAATGGTCTGGCTGCTATGGGTGCTAATTTCGTAATTCTTTTATCTTTGAAAAGGTTTTGTAGCTCAAGGAATTCGACGCATTTGTTGACAAAATGAATTTTTAAGGTTGCACTAGGTTTTTTGTTTTCTTTAGCTTTTCGCATGGTACCAGCGAAAAATGCCTCAAGAAGTTTTTGAAGTCTAGATTTATTACCTAGTTTATTGCGTTCCAAGACTTTTTCATACAAATTACCTAGTACCTTTTTTCCAAAACTACGAAGCTTTTTATAAAGTTTTTGCATCCCACAAGGTTCTAGCAAATCTATGTCCTTCAAACATTCAGAATTTGGATTTGGAACAAACCGCTTACCGTT
>JASAMV010007304.1:0-25904 GCA_030248065.1 Rhynchonema sp. JSB1_4
CCCAGGCAACTGTTTCTTCTTTTCAACCTCACGACGGTAACTGTGCAGTCTTCGGTTGCGCACGATGGTTCAACAAGGAGAGGAGTAAAGAGAATATTGCAATCTTTCAATATCTCCGTGCCCTGTGTCTCTGGTGGCAAGACAGCACGCGCCGGGAATATGGTTCAATGTCTACTGTTCGGTATCAAACAGCTCAGAACACACTTACGTTTATTCCAGTGCCTAATGAAACATCAGCAAAGTCGTGCAAGCTAGTATCGTTCTTTTATGCCAGTCAGCCAGGGAACCATATTTCTTTTATGCCCCTTGGGGCATTTTTCTTTCTTGTGTGTACTATACAGCCAGTGTAGAACTGGCTGCCTGCTGCTTCACAGTGGAGTGTCGCGAGCAAAACATTTTGATGCCAAATCACAGTCAAGCCCGCTGGCCGACCAGAATGCCAGCAAAATGCATGCTATTATACGTACCGGCCTAACGTGCTCATCACTCCGATTGCAGTCGTGCCCAAAAAACTTATCTGTAGCATCATTTACAGGTACAAGTCAACAACGCCAATATACTGATGAGCACGGCCCTGAATTTTCTCAGAGGTACATTTTTGTATAAATTTTAACCTTTGTTTCACCTTATCAACGACTACGTTCAGCAATATGCATGCAATCACATAATTTTTCTGAAAATATGACTCAGGTTTTATCGAACGTCGAGTGAAGCCAATCCTGGAACAACAGATCTGCGCGCAAACATCGGATTTGATCAACAGGCGGGGAAACGGAATGATCAAGAAAATGCTGCCTTTATTGGTTGGTTATAGCTTGAATTTAAAATTTGTAAATGGCTATAATTGAAAAATTAACTAATTATATATAATAATATATGTAATAATAATTAATAAATTGAAATCGAAAGTTTGTGCACACCAGCGACGTTTACGCAATAACAATATATTGCGCTTTCCGCGACATTGCGTGTGGGCAGGGAAGGACAGAACGCGCTTAATTCATTGGCGTGATTCTGTCACACTTACTGTCAAGTTGCTCAATATATCGTGCAGTATTTTGGCAATCGATGCACAGTGTCTGTGCTTCAGCGCATGCAGTCGCAATATATTGTGCAGCGTATGTGGATATTGTCATTGCGCTGTAAACGTCATGTTTTTATTTTGCACGGGTTCGGCAATTTTTTAAACTTTATTTTCCGTCAGCTGCCAATGAACACGGATTTCGGCGAAAAGTATGGCAGCAGCAGCAGCAGTCGGACGCGAGGTCGACGCAAGACGTCGGGTGGCGATTTCGAAATCGATGGGTCCGACCTATCAGCGTTAATCAATCGTATTCGACACGAAGACCTCATTCTTGACTTGCGCATGTCGCGACCGCCGCGTGTCAGCCGACAGAATTATGCGCGCACATATCACAGAGGCGAGATATCCTGGTATATTTATGATGAATACCTACGTATGCGAATGTAACCTAACGTGCAGAATTTACTAAAATGCTTTATTTCGCAACAAAATTATAAAACCTAAACGCATGTACTCCTTTCATAGGCTGGCAAGGGGCGGCACACCATTTTATCCGGTGGATATGCAACAGTCATCGTCAACAGGTTCGCGGATCAAAGATTCGTACAGTCTGCCTTTTTTACAGTGACATGATGGGAATTTGGCATTTTCTGCCACTGATGAAGATCCACCGTAGAATTCGGAGGCTAACGATGAATGGGGACTAAAGTACAGTTAGAAAGCATCCACAGCCCCCGCACCGCGACCAACATCTGCACTTCTTGTCCCTCATGTACAGGCATGGCGCAATTCTACCTGTCCGATTACGTGTTGAACTCGCTGATGTACCACGCGCATCGTCGCAATCTCACGTCGTTCTCATTGAATGCCGAGAAAGCGAGCGGCAAATTGCGAGACCAACTGCGCACCACGTGCGACTATCTGTGCATCGGCGACCTCTTGTATCCGATCGCTGATGAGTATCCTGATCAGTTTGTCGATATCGATTTTTGGACGAGAGGGGTTACTGGCGTTATTTTCTTCATTTTCGTGATGTAAAGCGCAGCATGGTGAGCTTTGAACGATTCGACCTGTTTTATTTCACAGACGAACAGACGTGCCATGCGAACACCTTTGGTCACTTGACAACCTAGCCGTTGCGCACTACAAAGCCTGAAGCTCATGCCTAAATGTAGATTACGTTCTGGCCACCAATAAACGGAATCGTAAAACATAAATATGTGCAAGCACAAAACCACAAATCATGTGATCAAAGTTGATTTATTCGTTTCAGATGCCAGCACTGATCATGGAAAGCGGTCACGCGATGTTGCACATGCCTGCTGCCGTCGAACTGTACGTGAAGGAGGAAAGGAGCAGAAAGAGAACCAAGGTTGGTTAACGCACAAAAAACAACAAATATGTCACTTTGATTCGCAGCACAGTCAAAGTCCTTCCCGAAAAAATGACACATACAGTAAGTACAAATTTTCTATGTTACATTTTTTGCAAAACAGGACCCGAATTTTGCCATTGGGGTGGTATTCACAACATCTCTCCACGCAAACACGTGTGGCGGACAAAACAGCAGTGCAAAAACAGCAGGGGTAGGGGCAGCACAGCTTTTCAAAAGCAGCAGCCGCCCAAGGAGATGCGTAATTGGAGAGGCGCAGTTTTAATCATAAGCCTACGTCTAATGTCGAAAACATAAGCTTTATAAAAAAAACAGTGGCCGCTATTTTTCCACACCCGATGTTTTTTTTCGTACCCTCCCCCACACGCAGGTGGTGTCGGCGGACATGGACTTGTCAGCGCAGATCACCATCTCGTTTGATCCGCGTCAGCAGAAACTACACGGCACAATGACGGTGGACCAAATGGACATCAGATTGAACAAGACTGGTTCGATGGAGGATATCGACCAGGAAATGATGGACGACCTTGCGTTGGTCGCAAAGGAGGTGATGGAATCGATGGGCGATAAGGTCGGTTCGCGGGCGTATGTGTGCTGGTTGAGCGCAGTACTCGAACGGGATCGGGATAATTAATCGAGATTGGGATTTCTTGATGGGATTGAAAGTTTCTGGATCGGGATTTAGTCTTTGGCACATAGATTTTTCGTTTTTGTACCCCGCTGTCCGGCTGCAGAACATCCGCAGCAAAAACGACGTCAATATGTGTAAAAAACACATGACCAATCTTCTTCCACGTTTTTGCTGTCATACTCAGTTCTACGTCATATTATACAAAAAATCCGGATAAGAATGTCGGATCGGAGTATTAATCGGGATCGGGATTGAAATTCTCCGGATCAGGATGGGAATCCCGTTCTTATTTTATTTTATTTACTAGTCGGGACCCGTGCCTACGGCCCGGCTACAGCGCCGCGCCCGTGCCCCCCCCCCCCCCCGAAGACCCGTTAGCATACCCAAAGCTATTACCCACGAAAATTGACCCGTCCGCCCTTCCGAGGGAGGGTGCCACACACATACACGCACACACATGCCTACATATGTAGGTCTTCCTGTTTTAGTAGTATAGATGTGAATTTTTGCACCTCCAGTGCCAGGTGAATGAAAACGCCCTTAGGCAATGTGGCTAATCCTGTTAGAAAAACATGAAAATCTTTTCCGTTCGACAAAACAGACCCCCTAAATTGTGGTCTTGTGATCCACGGCCTCGCTCCGTGCAAGCAGGTTTCTTTTGACAGGCAGAACCCGATAAACCATAATCCGTCGGAATTATGTTGATTCATAATGTTGATCAGCTGTTTCAACACCCTTGGCACCCGCTGTTTTGTCATGACTCTCGAAACTCGCGTGTTTTAGTGCGACCAAATTTAGCGCCTGAATTTTCAGGCAATGAAAGCGGGTATCCAGGTGCCGCACATTCGCGGCTGGAGTCTCGAACACGCACGATTACAGTTGCATCGCAGCTATGCCGTGGTGGACGCAGACTTGGACGTTGATGATAGGTTTATTGAGACACTCAGAGGATTCGGTAACATATCACGTTGAGTGTGTGTGCACAGATGGCTGATTAATGGGTACATTACATTGCCGTCGATGTTTGCATGTATATGTATACTTGCATGCGTTGTGTCATGCTCCGAAAATGATCTGACCGTTGTCATGTTCACCAATCGTTTCAACACTCTGTTTCTGTTTGACAATAAGCAAAAATAAAAGAAACGTCACCAATTTACATGCCGCCCTGCGCAATACTGTTTCGCCCAGTCAGCTAGTTCGAAACTATACTGTTGCTGTGTCAGCCAGCATCAGCAACGAGAATTATTACTTCAGTCAATTGCGTCAACAAGAGGAACCCCACACAAAAGTTCAACATTATTTATTCTCGTTTCCTCACATCATAATAACGAAATAGCGCGTGCTCTCACAAAAAAAAGAACAGAACGGAGAAAACGCACATCCTAACAATAGCAAACCAACTAGTTAACCAATCAGTGCCCTCCACAGTACAATCACATGTTAGATGTCGAACACCCAATAGGCAGGGGTCCAGGTCTAAGCCTCAGCCTCCGAGCCCTCTTCATCCTCCTGATTGATCTGGAAGTATCGCAACTCGTAAGTGTCCTTGTTGCTCGCCACCACACGGAGCCAATCGCGCAACGAGTGCTTCTTCAGGTACTTCTTCGTCAGATATTTCAGATACCTGAAAAAACAAAGAACACCTAGTTTTTCAGGTCATGTTATAGTATCACTACGCCAACACGAGCCCGATTTCGGAGGTGCTAGATTAGTGAAACATTCATACGTGGCTGCTGATGTAGGAAATGTTACACGTTGTGGAATACAACGTGGTGCATGAGGATTTCTCTTTCTTTTGGTTTTGCTAGTGCACCAACTCCGAAATCGGGCTCGTGTTGGCGTAGTTTGCCTTTACCTGGTGTTATTTTTGTTCAGATTATTTTTTGTTGTCAAATAGTATTTCAGGGTTGTGGAGACAGAACGAATCACCGAAACGCCGAATCACCGAAGCGTTAATTAAACCTTTGTCAGAAACATTTTACTGAGCGCTGACCCGTATAATTCAGAGAAAATCGTCAAGTTTGTGCGCGAAAAACGACTGTTGTGTGCTCCGGAAAGGCAAAGAGCCTGGGTTCGATTTCCAGACGTATGCAATGTTTTTTTGGCACAAATGATCTCTGATTGTACACGTGCGTTCCCGTTATCATACAAACAAGATCGTGCAAGGGAACGCCACACATTCGATAATTGGGCAGAGACAGAGACAGACGGGTGTGGGAAGTCAACGAACCGTTTGCTAAACGGGATGTTCGACGTGACGACAAGTTTGCTTTTCTGCAATTCCAGCTGCAGATTGTCGGCGAGCTGACCGGTCTTGCCGTCGATCTTGATGCGTTGACGAAGGAATGTCTCCTGTACGAAATGCGGTCAGTTTGACAAACAAAAATCAGAAATAACGAAAAGGCGAAACCCGAATTCGCTGATAGCACGTGTTGTACTTTGCCACTTTCCGCAAAAATAATTTTACCCGAAAAACCCATTTCTTCGATATTTTGGGCAAAAAATGAACTTAGAGGGCCCGAAAAAATAACGATTGTTTTGGTTTCTGGAAAAGAACGGTTTTTTGGAGGAATAAAACTTTTTGCGCGCAACTACACTTTATCGGATCAAAAAATGGTATCAACTTACAAAGTCAGACGCATTCATAATGCCATCCTCGACCGGGTTCTTGCATTCCACGAAGAACTTCAACAGCTGCTTCTTCTTCTTCCCACCGGCGCCCTTAAGCCCCTTGCCCTTCTTCCCCTTGACACCTTTCTTGGTCGGTTTACGCGCCGCCTATAAGCAAGGGGGCAAGATTGGAAACAGGAGCGCCAGGGAACTGGAATGCAGATCGGTGAATGTGTTCCTTTCGACTTGTAAACAGAGGTTCGGTCGGAGCGCAACCAACCAACGGAAGAACAACTATACTATTAAAATGTCAAACAAAAAACCAACCATTTTAACAACACAAGGACTGGCTGGATGGTGCCAGCAAGTATTCTGTAATAAAGTACCACATGCTTGTTGTATCCCAAATACAATTCGAGTACAAGTACCGCAGATCATCACATCCACAAGACGTATGGAAAACGTCCAACTTTAACCCAGAATCAATAATGGAATAAACGGAACGACAAGTCTTTTATACGAATGGCATAACGGACAGTAAAAACAACAAAGAAATAAAGTCAAGCACGGCCACACCGGGAAGAGAATCATAATTTAATGTTTTCGAAGACAACAGGTTTGAAAGCAAAAGCCCGCAGCAAGACGATTGTGCAATAAAAGGCTGAAACCCTTAAAAATCTATGCAGCTCCAGTTTTCAAAAAAAACCTTGCGCATCACAAACAACCAACAAGATTCCAAATTTACTATACATTCGGCTTCTGTTCACTTTCCTCATCACTCGAACTGAGCGCTTCACCAAAAACATCACTTTCTTGAATCTTGGACGGCGATATTGAAGGTATGGGTATGGAGGGAATGTGCGGGTTGAGCACTGCTGCACTCGATGTTTCACTGGATTGGCCGCCCTCAATTGTTGTCGTTGTTGGCGCCGCGGGACGGGAAGTGGCCTGATTGGACGAAGTCACCACTTCCCAACGCACTGAGGTCGCCTGCAAAAATACACATCTAACTTTGCATTTGTAATTGGATTCCGAAGAACATGCTCATCATGCAAACCATGGTTCGAGTCATGCAGCGGATGAGCAGTTCCTATCTCCAGTCGCCGCGAAGCGAATACAGATATTGATACAGGTCGAGACATCGATAAACCTACTGGAATGCGTTGACGAAAAATGTCGGCGCTGTCGGGCCGCCTGATAACACTCAGGAGACCCCGCCCAGAAGAGGGATCGGGTAATGTCGGGTGTCGGCACGGCATCCAACAAGGCCAACTTTGCAACACCCCGGCAACCTGGAGATCCTGACGCAACAGTCGTTTGAGTTCGCGTTCCAGTTCCGGTGCGTCCATGTACTTTTTGCGCAATGTCTTACGGAAACCGCGACGTCGAACGTTCTTCATCGGTGGCGTTAGACCTGCAGAAAGGGACAGAAATGTATTAGGGCAATGAATATGAACAGTGCAGTGACGGGACGGGGTTTCGGCAAGTCACCACGTTTGAATAGGTACGCGCTACTGTGCTTGCGCATTCTTTCTGCGAAAAATATTGAGCTAATTACAATTTTCGGAAAGTTAAAAACGACAAAGTTCGCGCGCTCCGAATTTATAGAACATCACCAACGAAGCAAGACAAACTAAATGTTTCTCGAACGCAAAGAAATCATCCGTCCAACCGTGAGGATACGCGAATTCGTGTTTTTCCTTCGCCGACTGCCCGTCGGCGTCTGCGACAAGCTCCGATTCGGCTGTTGTCCTGCGACGTTTCCGTTGTCCAACATCGGTCTCATCAGACAGCGATTCACTAGTGGTCGGCGCAACGCATAACATTTGACATAAATCGGAAATCTGCGCGAATGTGAGAAATATTATGTTTGTGGAAATTGAGTAATGAATGAATTGGACTGAGAAATAACAAGATATATACTTGCGTACTTTTCTTGAAACGTATTGTTGGAAAAATGCGTTTTTTTACCGAAAAAAGCAAACATTTGTGCAGTACTTAAGGCCACCCATTGTCCAAAAACGTTTATTTTCGACAAAATTTTGTTGGGACATGGCCTGAAACAGGCCAAAAATGCACTGGAAGCGTTAAAAAGTACTGGTTTGGGCTGCTTAGAACCGATTTACAGTAGTTTTGGCAACACTGTTTCGCCACCTTGGGAGACTACCACTTGGAAAAATTTTCGGAAAACAAAAACCTATTTTCCGGGCCTCTAAAACCGGTTTTCCTCGTTTTTTTTTCGAAGAAAACGGTTATTTTTCGGCCCGCAAGTATAATAAGACACACTCATAAATCGAAAACACCCACACAAGCAGGGTTTATATTTGATTGTTTGGCTGCAAATTGCATCTTAGAATTCTTATTTGCACCAGAGGATTGGCGCCGCGCCGTGTCCACCGCCACCCAAATGAACTCGAAACCTTTGCACGCATCTCTGACAACGGACGCACAAGCAAAGCAACCCACCTTGTAGAAATTTTTCCGATCCAACGTTTTCAGCACTTCAATAATGCAGGGCAAATCAACCAATCGAGCGCGAAATTTTTGTTTGTCAAAACGCACGGTCGCATGGCGAATGGTTGGCGCAGAATGATCGAAGTTGATCGAAATTAAGTCTGAATCAAACTTTCATTTCGACAATTTTCCCAATGACCGTCCGTGAGCGAGCGTCAGCAGTAATTCACTTTTTGAAAATTTGACTGATTTTTGCCCCTTTTCGGAAAAAATCTCCATCAAAAGGGCATTTCGGCAACTTTTGACAACATTGACCTAAAATCACCCGTTTTACCTAGGCCTAAAAATGCCCATATTGGGCAAAAATTGAGTTTCTGAAAGAAAATTGTTCCGAAAAAAAAACGGTTTTTTTCAGTTAGTCACTATATACCCTATTGTGAATTATGAATGACAATGAACCAACCTTGCACAGTGTCGGGCGCTAACAACAGGCGTTGGTTCAACACAGTGGCTTGATCCTTTGGCAATCGCATGACAAAGAAGTTCTCCATTTCATACGTGTCGTCGATTGCGGCGGCAGCAGAGGTGGCGCTGGTGGACGATGACGACGCCGCCACTGCGACGTCCTTGAGCTTCATTGTTAGTTAAGTTCCGTTTATTTCCGAGCTGCCAAGATCTAATTCAATCAGACAAACGTTTTTGGGACGTGCAAGGCAAAATGCAAATTTCAAAAGACGGAATACCGTATTCCCTAAAATCAGTGTAGTTCCTGGTCCGGCGCGGCGGTTAGTGTACCTAACCCTTTTTTCCGTGCGGCGGTTAGTGTACCTCCCTGGGGGGAACGGGGGGGGGGAAGAGACCCAAATCCAAGAAAAAGTCACTTTTTGAGGTAGAAAATTTGACCGATTTTTGGCCCTTTTGGGAAAAAATTCTCCATAAAAAGGGTATTTTGGCGACTTTTGACAACACCGACCTAAAAATCGCCCATTTTCGGCCTAAAAATGCCCATTTAGGCCTAAAATTGCCTATTTTAGGCAAAAATTGAGGTGGTTAGTGTACCTGGCGCGGCGCCGGCGGTTAGTGTACTGGTGTACCTTGGTCGCGGCGGCGGTTAGTGTACCTTAGCGGGGACCCCCTCCCCCCAGGAACTACACTGCCCAAAATAGAGCCCCCAAAAATACAGCCCCCCCGAAAAGGGGTCAGTGAAAAAATAGAGCCCCCAGAAAAACTTGGAATTCCCCGCTTGGGGGTCGTAAAGTCAAGTTCTTGTATAAGACACCTCATGTACAACGTTTGTGGTTGAGCAGTGTAGTTCCTGGTCCGGCGCGGCGGTTAGTGTACCTACCCCCTTTTTCCGTGCGGCGGTTAGTGTACCTCCCTGGGGGGAAGGGGGGAGGACCCAAATTCAGGAAAACCTCACTTTTTGAGGTAGAAAATTTGACCGATTTTTTCCCCCTTTTTCGAAAAAATTCTCAATAAAACGGGTATTTTGCCGACTTTTGACATCATTGACCTGAAAATCACCCATTTTTGGCCTAAAAATGCCCATTTTAGGCCTAAAAATGCCTATTTTAGGCAAAAATTGAGGCGGTTAGTGTACCTGGCGCGGCGGTTACGTTAGTGTACTAGTGTACCTTGGTCGCGGCGGTTAGTGTACCTTAGGGGGGGACCCCCCTCCCCCAGGAACTACACTGTGGTTGAGTATATGATGACGTAAAGCCTTTTATGGAAGGTTTGCACCTAAAAACACTCAAATGACCAGTAACACTGTGACAGAACCAGAGGTGGGAATCGGGCCGGAAACCTCGGCCCGGCCCGGCCCGAATGTGCTATTTACTGATATGTCTCTTTTTAGGTGTTTGCCGGATCTCCTGAAGGTCTTTGCGTGAGCTTACAGATAAAATTTGAAATTTGAACTCCACTTTAGGAGCATTTTTGGGAACATTTTTTGAGATTTTAGGCAGCGAAAAAATACAGCCCCCAAAAATAGAGCCCCAAAAATACAGCCCCCTAAAGAAGGGCAGTGAAAAAATACAGCCCCCCCCTTGTATTTTAGATTTTACGGTCAATACCTAGAGACGCGGAGATAGAATTCACACAACACAAACGGAACGGAACAGAGGTCGCCGCAATCGGGCCGGGTTTGGCCGGCCCGGCCCGAACTCCCAGAATCTCCGGCCCGGCCCGACCGTCGGGCAGGGGTGCCCGGCCCGGCCCGAATTTTTGGCTCAGATTTTAACCCAATTTTTGTCATAATTTTTCAATCAATCAAAATTACGGTGGGTTACGGTATTCGGGGGCTGAGTGACAGCCTCCCGTGGGCTGCCTTTGTTTTGTTCTTGATAATGTTTCTCATATCAATTTGGGTTGTCCCCATAGTAGTGGGGGGGGTTACCCCCCTCTGAGTACTTACCTACCACAAAACCCGAGGGGGGGGGGTTGGGGGGGTTGAGTACTTACTAGGGTTAGAGAGATGTCGGGTGTCGGCTGTCGGGTGTCGGGTGCCAAAAAAGTGTAGGTGTCGGGTGTCGGGTGTCGGGTACCCCCAGATGTCGGGTGTCGGGTTTTTTTGGACCCGACACCCGACAGCCGACACCCGACACTTACGGTTCAAAACATCAGTTTTGCTGAGAGAAGAATTTTGGGAGAAAATTTTCTTCGGATCAAATGTTTCCGAAGACGCAGAATGTGACATTTTGGTGTTTATTTCGTGTGAAAATACTTGAATTCAGTAACCCGAGCCAAAAATTGCACTAACGATGCAAATGAGCAAAAATTTGCCTGTTTTTGTTACAAAAACAGGTGTCGGGTGTCGGGTTTTTTTCAAAAACTAGATGTCGGGTGTCGGGTTTTTTTACAACTGTCGGGTGTCGGGTGTCGGCTTTTTTTCTCAGATGTCGGGTGTCGGGTGTCGGGTTTTTCCAGATGTCGGGTGTCGGCTGTCGGGTGTCGGGTACCCCCCCGACCTCTAACCCTAGTACTTACCTCTCACAACTCCAAATCATACCTCTCACAAGCAATTTTTTGCCTTTTTAAGGCAAAAATCGGTGTTTTTCGACCTTATTTCCCCAAAAATCGCGCGCTCCGCGCGCAAACCCACCCATAATACCTATTTTTAGGCGATTTTCGCCGAAAATTTGGAAAAAGTACTATTTTTACCTCAATTTTTGGCCAAAATTGTATCACAAAAACGGTGTTTTTTCGCCTTTTTGGGTGACCAAAATCATACCTCTCACGCTTCCGGTCCCAACCCCGCATCATACTTACCTCCCACACATGGGCCTGCCACTACACTGGTTGTCCCGAATCCTTGGATTCTTTGCAGTTCTTGCGTTCAGATAAAATCTTGAATCTTAAATCTTCTGGAACGGAACGGACGGAATCAGAGGTCGCAATCGGGCCGGGTTTGGCCGGCCCGGCCCGGCCCGGCCCGAGCCCCCAAATCTCCGGCCCGGCCCGGCCCGACCCGTACCCCCAAATCTCCGGCCCGGCCCGGCCCGAACCCCCAAATCTCCGGCCCGGCCCGGCCCGAATTTTTGGCTCAGATTTTAACTAGGCCTGGGCACAATACCACTTTTGACACCCAATACCAATACCCAATACCAATACCGGTCCTGTACCAATACCCAATACCCAATACCAATACCAATTTGGTGACCCAATACCAATACCCAATACCAATACCGGGTGAGACTCAATACCAATACCAATTAGGCCAGGCCTGGGCACAATACCACTTTTGACACCCAATACCAATACCCAATACCAATACCGGCCCTGTACCAATACCCAATACCAATACCAAATTGGGGACCCAATACCAATACCAATACCGGGCGAGACCCAATACCAATACCAATACCCAATACCAAATCAATACTACTGCAGTGCCTGGTATTGGGTTTGGTATTGGGTTGGTATTGGTATTGAGTATTGGGTATTGGGTTGGTATTGGTATTGGGTATTGGGTATTGGTCTTAGTATTGGTTTGGTATTGGGTTTTTGGTCTGGTATTGGGTTGGTATTGGGTTTGGTATTGGTTTGGTATTGGGTTTTGAGTCAGGTATTGGGTTTGGTATTGGTGTGGTATTGGGTTTTTCTGGATTAGGATTGGGTATTGGTTTTTACCCAATACCTGGGCAAACCCAATACCAATACCAATACCAGGCCAGCTTCAATACCAATACCCAATACCCAATACCAAAATTAGACCCAATACCAATACCAAACACGGTATTGGTATTGGTATTGGGTGGTATTGGTATTGGGTATTGGGTATTGTGCCCACCCATAATACCAATACCCAATACCAGATCAATACTACTAAAGTGCCTGGTATTGGGTTTGGTATTGGGTTGGTATTGGTATTGAGTATTGGGTATTGGGTTGGTATTGGGTATTGGGTATTGGTCTTAGTATTGGTTTGGTATTGGGTTTTTGGTCTGGTATTGGGTTGGTATTGGGTTTGGTATTGGTTTGGTATTGGGTTTTGAGTCAGGTATTGGGTTTGGTATTGGTTTGGTATTGGGTTTTTCTGGATTAGTATTGGGTATTGGTTTTGACCCAATACCTGGGCAAACCCAATACCAATACCAATACCAGGCTAGCTTCAATACCAATACCCAATACCCAATACCAGAATTACACCCAATACCAATACCAAACACTGGTATTGGTATTGGTATTGGGTGGTATTGGTATTGGGTATTGTGCCCACCCATAATTTTAACCCAATTTTTGTCATAATTTTTGCGATTTTTGAATCTATTTTTTTGGTTGAAAATTCATTGTTTTCCATGAAAAAGTCGCCAGATAGACAATACCAATGGTGTGGCTGGGGGGTAGGTAAGGTAGATGACGCGCCATCCTGGTACAGTAGGCAGGTCGCCGCCCCCCGGCTAGTACAGGTTGCTATTTTTGGCTCAAAATGGTATAAAATCGATATTTTTCACTCCAAATAATCGAAATGAGGGTTTTAGAGTAGGCCTGGGCACAATACCACTTTTGACACCCAATACCAATACCAATACCGGCCCTGTACCAATACCCAATACCAATACCAAATTGGTGACCCAATACCAATACCCAATACCAATACTGGGTGAGACCTAATACCAATACCAATACCCAATACCAGATCAATACTACTGAAGTGCCTGGTATTGGGTTTGGTATTGGGTTGGTATTGGTATTGAGCAGTGTAGTTCCTGGTCGGGCGCGGCGGTTAGTGTGCTTACCCATTTTTTCCGTGCGGCGGTTAGTGGACCTCCGTGGGGGAGGGGAAGGGGGAACACCCAAATTGAGGAAAAAGTCACTTTTTGAGGTTGAAAATTTGACCGATTTTTGGCCCTTTTTGGGAAAAATTCTCCATAAAAAGGGTATTTTGGCGACTTTTGACAACATCGACCGAAAAATCACCCATTTTAGGCCCTAAAATGCCCATTTTAGGCCTAAAAATGCCTATTTTAGGCAAAAATTGAGGCGGTTAGTGTACCTGACGCGGCGGTTAGTGTACTAGTGTACCGTGGTCGCGGCGGTTAGTGTACCTTAGGGGGAACCCCCCCCCCCCCCCCCCCCCCCAGGAACTACACTGGTATTGAGTATTGGGCATTGGGTTGGTATTGGTATTGGGTATTGGGTATTGGTCTTGGTATTGGTTTGGTATTGGGTTTTTGGTCTGGTATTGGGTTTGGTATTGGTTTGGTATTGGGTTTTGAGTCAGGTATTGGGTTTGGTATTGGTTTGGTATTGGGTTTTTCTGGTTTAGTATTGGGTATTGGTTTTGACCCAATACCTGGGCAAACCCAATACCAATACCCAATACCAATACCGGGCCAGCTTCAATACCAATACCCAATACCCAATACCAGAATTAGACCCAATACCAATACCAAACACTGGTATTGGTATTGGGTGGTATTGGCAGTGTAGTACTTGGCCAGGGTGTTGACGATAGATAGATTGGGACCCGAAATGTGTTGACGATAGATAGATGACCCAAGTCCGAAATCTGGGGGGGGGTCGACCCAAACTTGTTGACGATAGATAGATGGTGGGGCGGGGGGGGGGGGGGTCGCCAAAAATCAAGGTATAGTATAGTGTACTAAGTAGGTAATAATGTGTAAATATTAATGAAAATGTACTAAGATGTACTAAATCCGCGCGTAGCGCGCGATTTTTTGCCTATTTGGGACAAAAATACCGATTTTGAGCCATTTTGAGGCAAAAATACCCATTTTGGGGTCGAAATGTGTTGACGATAGATAGATTGTTCCCAGAATTTGTTGACGATAGATAGATTTGCCCATAAGTGTTGACGATAGATAAATGAAATCAAAAAGTGTTGACGATAGATAGATGAATTTGGGGGGGACCCCCCCCCCCCCCCCCCCCCCCCCCCAAGTACTACCCTGGGTATTGGGCAGGGTAGTACTGGGGGGGGGGGGGGGGGGGGCCCGCCCCCCCAAATTCATCTATCTATCGTCAACACTTTTTGATTTCATCTATCTATCGTCAACACATATGGGCAAATCTATCTATCGTCAACAAATTTTGGGAACAATCTATCTATCGTCAACACATTTCGAACCCAAAATTGACATTTTTGCCTCAAAATGGCTCAAAATCGGTATTTTTCACCACAAATAGGCAAAAATCGCGCGCGACGCGCGGATTTAGTACATCTATACACAATTTCATTAATATTTAAAAATTATTACCTACTTAATGCACTATACTATACCTTTATTTTTGGCGCCCCCCCCCCCCCCCCCACCATCTATCTATCGTCAACAAGTTTGGGTCGACCCCCCCCCCAGATTTCGGACTTGGGTCATCTATCTATCGTCAACACATTTCGGGTCCCAATCTATCTATCGTCAACACCCTGACCAAGTACTACACTGGTATTGGGTATTGGGTATTGTGCCCACCAGAGGTCGCAATCGGGCCGGCCCGACCTCGGGCCGGGCCGGGCCGCGATTTTGGGCTTTTGGCTCGGGCCGGGCCGGAGATTTGGAGGGTCGGGCCGGGCCGGGCCGGGCACCCCGGCCCGAAGCTTCTGAAGTGACTTATTTTACTGAAAAAGTAGGGTTGTTTTTTGTCAAAAATACTAAAATTTCTGACGGATTCAGCAAGTAAGTGATCAGTATTGTCCAGTGGTGTGGCTACCCAGGCGTGCAATCAACCTACTGTACCAGCAGAAAGGCCTGCAACCAACCTACCTACTGTACCGGACCGGCCGAGCTTGGGGGGAACAAAATTTTTTATGTCTAAATTTAAATGATGAAAACGTACTCTAAAACCCTCATTTCGCGCGCAGCGCGCGATTTTTCGATTATTTGGAGTGAAAAATATCGATTTTATACCATTTTGAGCCAAAAATAGCAACCTACTGTACCAGCCGGGGGGCGGCGACCTCACCTGCTATCTGTACCAGGATGGCGCGTCATCTACCTTACCTACCTTGGTATTGTCTATCTGGCGACTTTTTCATGGAAAACAATGAATTTTCAACCAAAAAAATAGATTCAAAAATCGCAAAAATTGTGACAAAAAATGGGTTAAAATCTGAGCCAAAAATTCGGGCCGGGCCGGGCCGGGCCGGAGATTTGGGGGTTCGGGCCGGGCCGGGCCGGAGATTTGGGGGTACGGGTCGGGCCGGGCCGGGCCGGAGATTTGGGGGCTCGGGCCGGGCCGGGCCGGCCAAACCCGGCCCGATTGCGACCTCTGGTGCCCTCCCATATTTTTGAGTACATTTTAATCTAAATTTAGACAAAAAATTTTGTTGCCCCACCCCCCAGCTCGGCCGGTACAGTAGGTAGGTTGGTTGCAGGCCTTTCTGGTGGTACAGTAGGTTGATTGCACGCCTGGGTAGCCACACCACTTGGACAATACTGATCACTGACTTGCTGAATCCGTCAGAAATTTTAGTATTTTTGATAAAAAACCGTACTTTTTCAGTAAAATAAGTCACTTCAGAAGCTTCGGGCCGGGGTGCCCGGCCCGGCCCGACCCTCCAAATCTCCGGCCCGGCCCGAGCCAAAAGCCCAAAATCGCGGCCCGGCCCGGCCCGGCCCGATTGCGACCTCTGGACGGAATCCAACTGACGCGAAACTGCCGTATCCTAATTGTGTTGAGGTCTCGTCAGCATTTTGGGAAAAGCTAGTTCAGTTTCAAAATTGACTTGCCTTTTTCTCAGGCTTAAGCTTGGGCTTTTTATCTTTAGTTTTTAGTTTTATCTTTTGTTTTTATCTTCAGCCTCAGTTTTTGCCTTCGGTTTTTTTAATTTTACCTTTTTTTGCCCCAGTTAGTTGCAGGTAGAACAGCAGGATGTACTGAAGACCCGCCTGGGTGTACTTTTTTAAGTACAGGCCTAACTGCTGTTCTGAATCGGTGCTTGTCTACATTCATGGCCGAAACAAGACAGCCATTTATCTAGCTATTATTAATTTCTTCTTTCGTTAATTCAATTTCTAATTTTCCTAGTCTAGAAAATGGTTGTAAAAGCCGATTCTCTAGGAACTCGTTTTTTCTCTGCTTTTTATGGGGCTAGGTTGTTAGTTTATTTAGTATTTTGCAAAAAAAGTTTTTATTTTTGCGCAATTTTTTAAATTTGCTCTTGCTCGCTTTTTTGCCTTCATTTATTTCTGTTTTTCCTTTTCATTGCTGCCTTCATCAAGCTCTCACTTTTTATAGTGTCTTCTACTAATAGATAATATTAATCTGTCACAACTTTCCATTTTTATAATTAGGCTTAGGCTTACTTATTAGGCTTAGGCTTAGGCCAAACCTTGAGCCAATCCGTGCCTTCTATCGCGAAATCGAAAATTCGCGTTTTCTCTCAGTCAAGGCAACTGGACTAGCTTTTCCCAACATGCGTCTCGTCACAGGCTTTAAATTAGGCGTGGACATGACATGAGAGCACGGTAGGTGAATTCTATCTCCCGATGGAACAGAGCCCGTCCCGGAATAGAGAGAGCTCCCCTGAAAGAGGTCAGGGTTTAACAGAACCCCGTCGGAATACAGCCCATACATCAGTGTATTAAATAGTCAACGCACGGGCTTGATACCGTAAAAACCTAAATACAGCCCCCCCCCGGAATAGAGCCCCCCGTAATACAGCCCCCAAAAAGGGGTCAGTGAATTAATAGAGCCCCCCTAAGTAACATCCCCTGTACAGTAGTGTATTAACGCTTGATAGTGGTGCACAGGTATTATACATTTATGCCCGTTTGTTGTTCGTTCAGGGCACATAATACGCCTCTTATTGACGAACAGACACGAATAAATGCGATTACTAGTGAAAAAAACATCCTTTCAAACCCCTTTTTATGGGTTGTTGGGGGTATTTCTGGGACCAATTTTTTCAGGTTCGGGTCAGTGAATTAATAGAGGCCCCCCGGAATAGAGCCCCCCAAAATGGGGTGAGTGAGTTAATAGAGCCCCCTTCTATATTTAGGTTTTTACGGTAGTCAACTTTCAACTTCTTATTTTGACGCTCTCGCAAAAGCCTAAAACACAGACCAGGAATTTCGAAAATGGTGATTTAAAAGAAATGAAACCGAACGCGGGTGAAACCGAAACATCAAGTGAACCGTCGCGAGACGACCCGATACGCGAACGAACATGAACAAAAATGGTTGATGGAAGACTGATTACCATTGTGATCAGCACACCCTGCGGAGGTCTGGGGCTGGGGGGGGCGGGTTGGGGGGGGGGGGGTTACCCCCCTCTAATTACTTACCTACCACAAAACCCGAGGGGGTTGGGGGGGGGTTGAGTACTACCCTCTCACAACTCCAAATCATACCTCCTCACAAGCAATTTTATACCTTTTTAAGGCAAAAAATCGGTGTTTTTCGACCTCATTTTCCCAAAACTCCCCCCCCCCCCCCCCCCCCCCCCCCCTCTAATTCAAATTCAAATTTTATTTGCAAGCTCACGCAAAGACCTACAACGAGATCCGGAAAATACCTGAAAAATAAACATATGAGTGTACGTAACATAATGATAATCATGAATGAACAAACGACAAAACGTACCAGAGAAATTCTAAACCAACCAAAAACACAGCAACGACAGACGAAAAATCAGTGATCAATGGCGGACACGAGATGAAAACAGGCGATAACGAAATTGACGATTACCTGAAAGCAGCAACTCAGTGACTGAGGAGATCAGTCAACGACGGCTGAGAATTTTGTTGAAATATGGCGAGAAACTACGTCTCGACCACGTGAGTTTAGTTTAGATTTAAAGGCCGCAATTGAGGCAGCGGAGACGACGTCCTCTGGGAGCCTGTTCCAGAGGTCCACAACGCGATAAGCCCAATACCCGGACAAGTCCGGACCCGCGCCATGAACTCGACACAAACTGTGGGAGTGCCCTCGGGTTGGGCGGCCGGTGTCACGCGATGGAAAGAATGATTCCTTGGTTACCCCAGGTATGAGACCACGAACGACTTTGTACACGAGCACAAGATCGTTCACGGTCCGGCGATAAATTAGGGGGTCCAAATTTAGTGCATGCAAACGCTGTTGGTAAGACAGTGTCTGCATGCCTGGTAAATAATAAGTGAACCTACGTTGAATTTTTTCAACGTTTTTAGCCAAAGTGACATTTTGAGGGGACCAAATGGACATGGAAAATTCCAGTAATGGACGAACATAGGCCAAGTAGAGTTTGCGGAGGAAGTCGCGATTACGACTGTGGAAGTTACGGCGGATGGTCTTCTCCATTCTGCTAGCGTCGGCCACAATTTTACCAATGTGTGACTCAAATTTTAAGTTTTGTTGGTCAATTATGACACCCAGGTCCCGGACATGGGGAGGTGAAACAATCTGCTCATTCCCACAAAAATAGACAGGTGGGACTTGGGGGGCGATCCCCAAGCCTTAAAGTGACGCTCTTATGACTGGCTAAGGCCATGCCATTTGCAGAGAGCCAACTAATGACCGCATTTATGTCACCCTGGAGGATTTTGTGATCAACAGCATTACGGATTTCCCTATAAATTTTGATGTCATCAGCGTAGAGATACAGGTAGGTGCCTGGATGCACCACGCTGACAACATCATTTATATAAATGAGAAAAAGAGTCGGGCCGAAAACACTGCCCTGGGCAACCCCGGAGGTGACCGGAGTCCACCCAGAAACAGCGTCACCGACCCGAACCCGTTGTGACCGTCCACTTAGGTAGGAAGATACCCAAGTGAGTAAATGACGGGGGAAACCGTAGTGCTGTAGTTTTTGCAGCAGCGCAGAGTGGGGGACAGTGTCAAAAGCCTTTTGGCTATCTAGGTAGATGATGTCCACTGCGCTCCCTCGCTCTAACGCTGCTGTCCAGTGTGACATGCAGCACAGCAGTTGGGCCTCCACAGAGCGACCAGGTATAAAACCGAATTGGTAGGGAGATAATAAATTATGTTTTTGAAGATGGGCCATAACCTTTGAATTTACAAAGGACTCCAAAAGTTTGCAGGGGGAGGAGGTAAGGGAAATAGGACGATATTTTGTGACACTTTTAGGGAATTTTTCCTTGGGTATTGGGACCACATCGGCCAACTTGAAATCATCGGGAACAACGCCGGTGTGGAGAATTTGGTTGAAAAGGAATGAGAATTGATCCACAAGTGCGAGGCCCAACTTCTTCAAGAAGGCCGAAGGGATCCCGTCAGGACCGGGGGTAGTTTTGGCTGGAAGTTTTCGAAAGAATTGAAAGAGAATGCGGGGAGAACAGACTATTTCTTCCATGTCCGGAACGGGATGGGCTGCACACAGAGGGATTGTGCCTGCAATTCCAAGGTTGGAATTGAAGACAGAGGCAAAATAGGCGTTGAAGGCGGTGGCCTTGGCCTTGTCCTCCGTGTGAAGCACACCACTGGTGTCAGTTACATCAGGAAGATCAGTCCTAGGGCTGATTTTTCGTCTGATGTAACTCCAAAACTTTTTTGGGCTTGGATTTGTGACCAACGACTGTTCCCGCCTACGGACCCAACCCCGTCTGTGTCGGCGAATGGTGCGAGAGATTTTGCATCGGGAATAGTAGGTATTGATATTTGGTTCCCGATGCATGCGCGAGCGCAGACGGGACTCCGTTCTACGCAGGCGAGACAGCTGAGGCGACCAATCGGGCATATACCCGGTTGTCGAGGAGACGCGTGAGATGGGGACAAATTCTTTAATGGCCATTTGGCATGCTAATTTGATAGCATCCCAAGTAGAAAGAGGATCAGAAAATGGACCATAAAGTATTTCATCCCATGGAATGTTGAGAGAAAGAAAAGCTTCCATTACGTCCCATCTGGCTCGGCCCCAGTTCCGAAAACGGGTGATTTTACGACATTTTGATGTCGTGTAACTGGTTGTGAGCCAGACGGGACGGTGGTCGCTTTGGACGTCTCCAAGACAGAGGTCGCAATCGGGCCGGGTTTGGCCGGCCCGGCCCGGCCCGAGCCCCCAAATCTCCGGCCCGGCCCGGCCCGGCCCGACCGGTACCCCCAAATCTCCGGCCCGGCCCGGCCCGAACACCCAAATCTCCGGCCCGGCCCGGCCCGGCCCGGCCCGAATTTTTGGCTCAGATCTTAACCCAATTTTTGTCATAATTTTTTGCGATTTTTGAATCTGCTTTTTTTGGTTGAAAATTCATTGTTTTCCATGAAAAAGTCGCCAGATAGACAATACCAATGGTGGCTGGGGGGTGGGGGTCCCCCCTAGGTACAGTAGGTAGGTAGGTAAGGTAGATGACGTGCCATCCTGGTACAGCAGGTAGGTAGGTCACCGCCCCCCGGCTGGTACAGTAGGTTGCTATTTTTGGCTCAAAATGGTATAAGATCGATATTTTTCACTCCAAATAATCGAAAAATCGCGAGGGTTTTGGAACACATTTTCATCTAAATTTAGACATAAAAAATTTGTTCCCCCCAAGCTCGGCCGGTACAATAGGTAGGTTGATTGCAGTTGCAGACCTTTCTGGTGGTACAGTAGGTTGATTGCACGCCTGGGTAGCCACACCACTGGACAATACTGATCACTTACTTGCCAAATCCGTCAGAAATTTTAGTATTTTTGACAAAAAAACCCCTACTTTTTCAGTAAAATAAGTCACTTCAGAAGCTTCGGGCCGGGGTGCCCGGCCCGGCCCGGCCCGACCCTCCAAATCTCCGGCCCGGCCCGGCCCGGCCCGAGCCAAAAGCCCAAAATCGCGGCCCGGCCCGGCCCGGCCCGGCCCGACCTCGGGCCGGCCCGATTGCGACCTCTGCTCCAAGACTTGTGGGCACCTCAATTTGGGTGATTTTGCTGGCGTCAGTCACAAAAACCAGGTCCAATAAATTTGAGCCACGTGTTGGAGTGTTGACCAATTGAGTGGCGCCAGCAGTTTGGATAGTGTCCAAAAATAATTTTTCACTTTGGGAGTGGGCATAAAGGAAAGGCCAGTTAATATTTGGAAAATTGAGGTCACCGAATAGGATACAGGGGTCGCCCAACTCAAAGATTTTCTCAAAGTGATTAAAAAAATCTTTGAATAGAGCAGAGTTTGAAACAAGGTGATTTGGGGCTCTATTAATTCACTGACCCGAACCTGAAAAATTGTTCCCAGAAATACCCCCAAAACCCCTAAAAAGGGGTTTGAGAGGATGTTTTTTCGCTTGTAATCGCATTTGTTCGTGTCTATTCGTCAATTAGAGGCATACCGTATTCCCTAAAATAGAGCCCCCCAAAAATAGAGCCCCCCCAAAAATACAGCCCCCCCTAAAAGGGGTCAGTGAAAAAATAGAGCCCCCCCAAAAATACAGCCCCCCCCCAACTTGGAATTCGCCGCTTGGCGGTCGTAAAGTCAAGTTCTTGTATAAGACACCTTCTGTACAACGTTTGTGGTTGAGTATATAATGACGTAAAGCCTTTTATGGAAGATCTGCACCTAAAAACACTCACTAATGACCAGTAACACCCTGACAGAACTCCATTTTAGGGGTATTTTTTGGAACATTTTTTGAGATTTTGGGCAGCGAAAAAATACAGCCCCCCAAGAAATAGAGCCCCCCCCAAAAATACAGCCCCCCTAAAAGGGGTCAGTGAAAAAATACAGCCCCCCCCCTTGTATTTTCGGTCAGTGTAGTGGCAGGCCCATGTGTGGGAGGTAAGTATGATGCGGGGTTGGGACCGGAAGCGTGAGAGGTATGATTTTGGTCACCCAAAAAGGCGAAAAAACACCGTTTTTGTGATACAATTTTGGCCACAAATTGAGGTAAAAACAGTACTTTTTCAAAATTTTCGCCGAAAATCGCCTAAAAATAGGTATTATGGGTGGGTTTGCGCGCGGAGCGCGCGATTTTTTGGGAAAATAAGGTCGAAAAACACCGATTTTTGCCTTAAAAAGGTATAAAATTGCTTGTGAGAGGTATGATTTGGAGTTGTGAGAGGTAAGTACTCAACCCCCCCCCCCCTCGGGTTTTGTGGTAGGTAAGTACTGAGAGGGGGGGTAACCCCCCCCAGCCACTACTATGTTTTCGGTTTTACGGTATTATGTGCTCTGCCTCTGAACGAACAACAGACGTGCATAAATGTGCCTGTGCACCACTATCAAGCCTTAATACACTACTGTATACGGGGATGTTACTTAGGGGGGGGGCTCTATTCCGGGGGGGGCTCTATTAATTCACTGACCCCTTTGGGGGGGGTGTATTCCGGGGGGGGCGGGGGCTCTATTCCGGGGGCTGTATTTAGGTTTTTACGGTAGTACTTTTTCCAAATTTTCGCAGAAAATCGCCTAAAAACAGGTATTATGGGTGCGATTTTTGGGAAAATAAGGTCGAAAAACACCGATTTTTGCCTTAAAAAGGTATAAAATTGCTTGTGAGAGGTATGATTTGGAGTTGTGAGAGGTAAGTACTCAACCCCCCCAACCCCCCTCGGGTTTTGTGGTAGGTAAGTACTGAGAGGGGGGCAACCCCCCCCAGCCACTACTATGGTGTGTAAATTCCCTTTTGACTCCCAAAACATTTTTTTAACCGGAGCATTTTTGAATCTGGCCACGCAAGCTTTAACAAGTCGTCTCATGAGCTCGTGGTTGGACTATAAGTTTTAATCTTGTTCAGAACAGCATGCCGACGGCAGTGTGTATTTTTAAACGTATCATAGGTTCGGCAGAATGTTCTGAACGTAAGCTGCGTCCAGCTTGAAATACCCTAAAATCTAAAATCCAAGGGGGGCTGTATTTTTTCATTGACCCCTTTTAGGTGGGGCTGTATTTTTGGGGGCTCTATTTTGGGGGGGGGGCTGTATTTTGTCGCTGCCCAAAATTTCAAAAAATGTTTCCAAAAAATGCCCCTAAATTGGAGTTCTGTTAGGGTGTTACTGGTCATTATTGAGTGTTTTTAGGTGCAGATCAGTGTAGTTCCTGGTCCGGCGGGGAAATTAGTGATATTTTTTCCTTTTCTTTGGGTACCATTTTTTTAGAGGAAAACTAAACAGTTTTAAATGAGCACTTTTTAATCTCCAAGCGCATTTTTAGCCTGTTTCAGGCCATTTCCCGACAAAATTTTCTTCAAAATAGGCGTTTTTGGACCATGGGTATCCTTAAGTACTGGAAAAATATGGTGCGGTGGCCGTCGAAAATCCCGAAAAAAAATCCCGAAAAAAAAATCCCGAAACGAAAAATCCCGAAAAAAAAAATCCCGAAAAGCAAAAATCCCGAAAAAATCCCGAAAAATAAATAGGTGTAGAAATTGACCAAATTTTTTTGTCAGAAGTTGGCATTCATGTAGTTGGTGCTCAGGCTTGCATTCAGGATTAGGCTTAGGCTTAGGCTGCCAGCCAGGAAGACCTGTTCATACGAAGGAAACATCAATAAAAACACACATGCTCAGGCTTTCTTTCAGGCTTAGGCTTAGGCTTAGGCTGCCAGCCAGGAAGACCTGTCCACGTAAAGGAACTATCCACAAAAATACAACGTCCAGGCCTTCGTTCAGGGTTAGGCTTAGGCTTAGGCTGCCAGCCAGGAAGACATGACCGTACGAGAATTTCAATATCTTGAGCCCCAACTGATCCATTGCCCAAATTATGGACTCCAACTACACGAATACCCCTTTCTGCACCTTAAACTTTGTATTTTTCCTCAATTTCATTTTTCGGGATTTTTGCTTTTCGGGATTTTTTTTTCGGGATTTTTATTTTTCGGGATTTTTTTTTCGGGATTTTTTTTTCGGGATTTTTTTTTCGGGATTTTCGACCCCACCCAAAAATATTTGGAAAAAAACGGTTTTTTTTCCAAAAATATATTTTGCGGAAAAATACGCAAGTATAGGGTGCTCTATTTTAGGGAATACGGTACCCGGCCCCCGGCCCGTTTCCGAACTCTGATGCCCGTTGAGAAACGAGCCAGTGGTTGGTACTTGTGGACGGGAATTTGATTTGATTTCTGTTTGTGTTGTCTTCAGGTTATCGGAAAACGACAATGAAGTCGAGTTCGAGTCAACAGCAGCAGCAGGCGGGTTCGATGAACGAAGTTGAGAAGCTGCAGAAACATCTGATGTTGCTGCGAAACGAGCACTTGGCGCTGCAGCAGGAGCACGTTGCGTTGAAACGTCGATATGATATTCTGCGCGCCAGCTGTGATCGGAAGGAGCACTACGATCGGACAGAGCCCGATGGTTGCAGTTTTCAATTTACTGACCTTTTCTGATGGGCGCTTATTCGGCATTTTTGTGGTTTTTTGCAGATGAACAACAGGCACCGGCGTCGGCCACAGAGGATTCGTTCGTTTCTCGACTGGTGCACATTGTTGAGGAGTTGTTTGAAAAGGATTTGTACAGGTTTGTGGATGGAGATGGATTGTGAGTCTGAGATGAATTTCTCTATCTTTCATTAATCAGGTGCATTTGTTTCCGAATCCTTGCTCTCCCCCGTTTATGGTTTTTTTTTCAAAATTGCTGTTATTGGTGCAAAGTACATCTCGTCGATTTCGAAATCTGAGCGCGAATTTAATGATCCCTCGGCGCATATTGACCTATTTACGGGTGACAAAATTCGTATCGCGTATCGCACCAAACCTTAAAATTTTAAGGAGCAAAAATTTTGGTTTGGTTTGCACTTGTAGTGCACCCAGAACACCATGCTCACGCCACCGTCGCAACGCAATATTTTCAGCGACATAACCATACATTTGGACGGCCATCAACTTCGAGCGCATCGTTTCGTGCTGTCAGCGCGATCACACGACTGGGGTGTACCTGATTTGAGTGCTGTAGATCGGTTGGAAATTGAAAGTTTGTTCATTCTTTCAAGAAAATTTTTTTTCCGATCCACGTGAAATATTTTTTGGTGTTTTTTCGTTCGGTTCCACGTTGAAAAATAAAAATCTGTTGTGCATTGTTTGCTTTGCAGACATATCATACAATATCGGTCACACGATGCTTCGTTGGGTTTATACGGATAAATTGGACTCTAAATTGGGTGACGCGTTTCTGCTTGATCTGATGAAGGTGGCCAAAACTTACGCGTTAACTGATCTTTTTGTTCGGTTTGTGAACTTTGTTTGCCTATTCCATTTTTTTGGTGCTCGGTTCGTATGAAGCGAGTTTTGTAATTTTAGGTGCGAAAACATTCTAATATCACGGCTGGATGTGAGAAACAGCGTCAAAATTTATCAATCGGCCGACGAAATCGGTTCAGCGAAATTGCGAGAGTCCAGTTCGGCATTGATCAAGACTCGATGGGTTAGTTGTGCATGCGTTTTTTTATTTTCTGTTTCTGATGCGTATTTGTGCTTTAAACTCCTTCAGAACGCG
>JASAMV010007306.1:0-20109 GCA_030248065.1 Rhynchonema sp. JSB1_4
TTCAGCTGTGAAACATTGCTGTGTTGTCGCTGCACCGACTGTGTGTTGTGTTGTGTGTGCGCATTGGAAAGGCTGCCTTGCGCATGTTGTGGTAAACATTGTGTGAGCTGTGTAGGGTTTTGAAAACTGAGAAGCACAAACAAGGAACTTGATAATTAGAGGATTTTTATTTGTAATTGACAACTTATTTCATTCGCCACAGATGCTTAAAATTACAAGAGTATAAAATCCAAGCAAAAATGACCAGGTTTCTGAAACCTTCTATTTTTATGCAACAATGCGTACGATTCAATAGCTATTCTGAATTGCGGTTTTTGTCACAAAGTTGGAGGTTGCTGTCACTCCAGCATCAAAATTTGAAATCCTATTCGTGTCACAGTAGCGTTTCAATTTTTTTCGTTTTTTTTTCACCAGGGGCCAACTTCAACGTGGTAATGAAACATCAGGAAGTAACCAATCGGCTCACTAGACTAGGGTCGAGTAGCACGATGTCCAAACATGGTTTATATATACTAGCCCGAAGATCAAGCGCGGTCGAAGAGTTGTTTACCAGCACCTTTAACTGGTTGTTTCTTCTGTACACCCCTCCATTACCCTAAGAATGAACCGTTCAATCAAACGCCCTCAGATGGGTTTTCGCGTTATGTGTGTGTTCTTTGATTCTATCGGAAGATTCGTCTTTTGAACACCATTTTGTTCCCGTATAAAATACAGTCAGCCAATCAGTCTGGTGGATTGTGCGGTCTGAGCGACTGAGCCCACAATCTGCGATTTCCCGTTACAGCAGACGCACTGTGAAGTTCGACATGCGCAGATGCAGCCGTAATTTTTATTTTTGTTGCAAGGTACAGTAATCTACACATACAGTACATCACAACCAGGTATAGATGTCATAGATGTTATGCGCTACGAGTTAAAAGTAGTGATCGTTAATGAAGCTACTCGGTGCGCGCATTGCCCACAGGCTAAATGCCAAGCACAAATTATCTTTGGTCGACGTTACCTGAGACATAGACATACAGTTGTCCTACTACTGTACCTAGTTTGCTATTTTTTGCCTGACGAACAATACAGTACAGTACCCTAAAAAAGTGGCACAAAACATTGCAACGCAACAAGTTTCCTGTGCACACAACAAACTGCATACTGCACTTACCTCAGCTCACAAATAAACTTCGCGAAAATTTTGCTCAACCAAACAGCAAGCAGTTATCGTCTTAGCTGTTTTTGGATAATATTGCGGTCTTCAAGCAACGCTTTTTGATATTCATAATGATCATCTCTGCGTACGACTGCCAGAAAACGAAATTAAAAACACACACACACACACACACACACACACACACACACACACACACACACACACACACACACACACACACACACACACACACACACACACACACACGCACACACGCACACACGCACACACGCACACACGCACACACACACACACACACACACACACACACACACACACACACACACACACACACACACACACACACACACACACACACACACACACACACACACACACACACACACACACACACACACACACACACACACACACACACACACACACACACACACACACACACACACACACACACACACACACACACACACACACACACACACACACATTTTCGTGTCGTTGCAGGCAAATGCGACAGCGAGCTGCGTGCGTGCGTCAACCGATTCACTCGGTCAAACAACGCGTCGACAACCAGTGAGGTGGTCGAGAACTTTGACGGCTGCTTCCGGAACGGCACTGTTGGATGGAGAGTCCCCAATTAACAAAGACAGCGTATTGAGGCACAACATACTCTATGACAGTACTTTTGGGAGTTCTTTTTCAAGGTCCCTTTCAAGCCTGATAAATAAAGCACACGGCGCGTGCGTTATCCAAGCGATCACGTGACTCCCTGCTCCCACGAGTTCTGTCGTTTGAGCATGCTCTAACAACGTGCTTCTAAAATTTATTATTCTTAAACCTTTTAAATCTTCCTGCAGTTATAATCACACTATCACTTTGGTTCATTTATTTTGTCCTGTCGCTTACCGCTAAAGCAATTTTTTTGCAGCAAACAAACTGAACTAAAATTGAGCTTATTGCAATCAAAATTCTATTTGAAGCTCTCTGCAGCATATGCAAATGTTTGAGGATAGCGCAGCATTTTTGTGAGGATGAGCAGAAAGTTCGGATCTGTTCTGAGTTTTCTCTGCACTTTTATTCCTGAATAGAGAATATTTTAAAGGAAATGAACGTATACTCTGACAATTCCTTTGGGAGAAACTTTTCAAACGCGTTGCCTGATCCGTAAAGCGCATGATGCGTGCACTGGCTATAGTGGTCATTTTTGATTTTTTTTGACGAAAAATTTTTTTATTGGAAAAAGTGTTGCAAACGACGTTTCAGGATAAATGAAATCGATACAACATATTTTTCAAAAATTGAAAAATTTTCGCCTCAGACCGAACTTGTGTGGTGACACCCGGTAGTATTGTGCAGATTCCACGGTCTCCGACCAGTCTGAGGTTGATGTTCACTAACGATGTTACTCTGCTGTATTGTAGCATGCCGTACAACGTATTTTAATGCATCTAATGCCGTATATCTGATATACGACCATCAAAATATCGATTACAGCCCAAATCTTGCGCGTCAGATCGACTTTGCGCGCCCGGTTTTGCACCAGACCTGCATATATACATGTGTAGTAGCATGTAGTAGTACATTATCGGTGCCACATCACTATAAAAGACCAGCCCCGCGCATCCCTGTACGGATTTGGGGACAATACAGGGCGCCGCAGGCGCGATTTTGGAAAAATTGTCTCGTCCACAGAAAAAAGTTCCAATTTTTTGCCTCGAAAAAAACCATTTTTGGACATTTTAGCCCATTTTGGGCAACTTTTTTTTATTAAAAAAAAAGCAAAATCTGAGTTTCAAAAAGAAATTTTTTTTTAAAAAATTTTTTAATTGACCACTTTTTTTGAAACAACCCTGAAGAATGAAAAAGTTGTTATTTTAGGAGAGTTACAGTACTAAACGCAAGAAGGCAAAATACTATGGGCATCAATCAGAAAAGCAGAAATGTATTGTAAATATGACAATAAACGTATGGATCCGATCGGCGCACAGACACGAACAAATATACAGATGGATTCAGGGTGGCATGCACTGCATTAGCATGTGGCTGCGATCAGATAAATGCGGAATGCGGAAATTGGTGAGCAGATAAATGCGGCATGGTAAATATCTGCATTCCGCATTTCGCGTTTATCTGCTTACCTTTGGGTATTGGTCCGTGCTTGGGTGACGATGACAACTTCCAGCGTGCTGACCTCAAAATACTGCGTGTTAACGCAAACAGCAACCGAAATGTTTGACCAAAAGCATAAATTTGCTTGCCGAAATTCAAAATTCCGCGAAGGTGAGCAGATAAACGCGGGATGCGGAATGTAGAAATTTGCCATTCCGCATTTATCTAATTACAGCCTGAATACGTACAGTACATAACCTGAATTATCGCATGATGACCAAAGATCAAATGGCACGCGCAGCAAACTGATGTTCACAATTTGAGGGCGGTCAAGGAAGCGAGCAGGCACGTTGCTAAAAATGATCCTTGCCACAATTATTGCACAAGTTGCACAACATAAATTAAAACAAGCTGACTACAGAAACACAAAATCATCGCATTATCAATCCGAGATTCAAACACGGTCATAAAACAACAGATTCATATTGCCAGCCTCTTGCACCCAATAGGCAGCGACGTTCCAGTGTTGACTGTCCATCCAATAGGTGCGACACGCGCCCGATGATTGGTCGAAGGAAAACGCTGTAATTCGGTTGAGCATGCGGCGATACAGCGTCGTTTTTTAAAGGTAATGAATAACGTTTCCTAACACCATATTTTCTTGGATGGAAATGAAAAGACAGGACCGTTGTTGCCAGCAAGCTCTTGTGGGACGTAACGTCCGTTGAAACTTGGCGTGGTTTCTGGTCTTGCCACAACAAAGTTCTGCGCACGTCTGTGTATATTGCGGTAAACATCAGGCTTAAAGTGATGTCGTCGGCGCATATGAGTCGAGAAAATGGACGCGAGGCCCAGTTTCGGGCGTTCACTTGGAGCGGCATTGCGGTGATCGACGGCTAATGGTTTTGTCGTCAAATCATCTCGTCAAAGACAGTCGTCGAACAGATTAGCCCCAAATGAGCGCGAAAACATGTGTTCGACAACTTTATTTGACGAGATGATTTGACCACATTACTATAAGCCTGATCGACTCGCAATGACATTCGCATTTCATTGACCGAACGTCAAACGATGTCAATCTTGTAACAGTGCGCATCGTTTCGTGCATAGACTAGCTTTTATACACACGAGCGTGTGTCTTCACCTTCACATCCACGTGCATCCGTGCATTTCTGACCGCATTGACTCTTGTTCAGCGCCGTGTAGTTGCCGTACAAGAACGTGTCATCCAAACGGTAGGCCTTCGACGCAAGCTTGTACTCCACAGGGAGGCCGTCGATCTCTGAAATTGTTGTCATGGACATTTACGACATGCACGCAAACGTTGACGTGCGTTTGCATGTGCAGATGTCCGTGGGGTGCGGGTAAGCGCTATGTCAGTGTTCGCTACTTTGGTGCGAGACGGTGGTAAATTCATGAAGCAGAGAAAAGTGCACGAGTTGTGGCCGAACCAAGATCCCGGAAAGAAAAACCGAAACGTCCGCCTACCGTATTCGCACTGCCAATGGGTTGCACATGCTAAACAGTTACTTTGTATGTATCAACCGTGCTACAATAATAAATGCAAGAATATGGGGCACAAACATGTGAAATCGGGTGGGAAATAAATTTAGCTGAAATCCTGCAGTGGGTAATTAAGGATGGGTAATCTGGCCGGAGTCCGTAGCCTCGAAGGTGCTTCGGAAACGAGAAACAAAAGAGAAAATGTAATTTTATGGGCTAAAAAACTTGCACCTCATGCGGTTAACTTCGGGCAGCGTAAAAATCGTTTGTTTTCGGCCTGGCAGCGACAATAGCTGCAACTAAAATTAGTGGCATCCATGAATTTTTTTAACAATCCTCAATTACACACTACAGCCACGTGAGCAACATCAGATCATCAAGTTCTATAACATCATGCCGGCATGCAACGTGCACAGCAACAGACCAATTATAGGCCATAATGGCTGCCGTAAACACAGGCAACATATGCATCGAAGTGTCATAATAACGCCGTGGATGGCCCACAGCGAAAAAAAACCGTTGTTGACGTTTATTAATGTATGTGAACGTTCGAGACGTTAGCGCAAAGTTAATGTTGAAAATCCAAGGTTAACATCTATTACTCCAGGTGTATTTTCAACGTTAACATGCGTTAACAACAGCTTTTATTCCAGGCGTTTTATGCCTGTGACATATCAAATATTTGGCTAGTTTTGGTGTTTTTTTAATTTAGCATGAAGAACGAATGCGGCCTTACACCTGGTAACATCGCCGTCGCATTAGCTGGGCTATTTGCCCGTTGCCTTCAAGCTTGAATTGGAATTATCGTCAATCCCTGACGAATTATGTGGCCGTCCAGCAACACTCTCGCGCGCGACCGCAGGCATTGTGCACATACAATGGGTAAGTACATGTACATGACTCACCAACAGCGTGTCCCAGTTCGACTGCCCCTTTGCCGTCAGCGACCAGGGCGACATCGGTCGGGGTGAACGCGGCCCAGTCGGCGTTGGTCGGTGCCCCCGATGGATAGGGCGAGCTCGGGTCCCATTTCACTAGACAGACACGCAGTTTGTTAAGTTACGAATATGACGTAGAAAGCAGGCTTCACTTTGGTATGCAAATGCAAATGCAAAATATAAGCGAATACAAATGAAAAGAATGCAAAGCACAAGTTGGGGTTAATGTAAGAATGCAAAGTATGAGGATTTGTGAATGAGCCCCAACCTACTGTATGTTCATTTTACGCGTCGTTTCATATGCTTAAACACATAACGGGAGCGTGGGAGCGGATTTGGGAAATACTATTCTGTTCTAGAATTTAAATCCGAAGTGTGCACCAAATAAGCCCCAAACAACATTTACATATTTACTAGCATATTCTCGGCGTTCTGCATTCTTCCGAACACCATTCAGAGAATACGTGTGTGCCGCGAAGACCAACCGAGCTTATCAGCCTCAGGCATGATAATATGGTTCCCATCGGGCTCCCACAACGCCCAACCGCCCGCCGGTTCATTGCTGGTGTCCGCTTGGAAGAAGGCCGTGTAGCTGTGGGGACACTGGAAAATATGATTCGTTTATTGAACGTTCACGCGTCCGAACAGAATATAATATACTCTGTATTCTGAATTGGTGCTGTTCACTTCTCAGAGACACACAACAACAACATCAACTTCACGCTCACTGCCATCGCGGAAACATCAAAGTTATGCTGAACAGGATTGTCCACTAATTGAGTCCTTAGCAGGGTGAAATTAAATCTGCTGAGATGCGAGAAATAAATAACAACAAAACAATGTCGCGTTCGCATGGTTATCTCGTCACAAAGATTTCGATTTCAATGTGGTCGAAAGAAATTTTAATAAGCTCTAGTTGCACCTCAGGTCCAGGGTTCGACTAAAGAAAGTAAAAAATTTCTTGTAAAAGCTTTTTTTAAAGTTGGCCACTTTTTTAAATTAAAAAGTAAGTCCTAACCTAACTACCATGATTTCAGCTATTTCGCTCTTCAATAAACCATAATTTTTTGGTGGGCTGGGACCAGAAAGTGATTTCTTAAAAAAGTTCTAAAAAGCTTTTTAAGGACAGTCCCGCGTTTCCATGGCCGCACTACGCAGGGCACGTTTGCTGGTCACTTCGAAACACTTATTCGGCTGTAACGCACAAAGGGCGGGCTTAGGTTGAATTCGGAATCCGGAAATCAGAATCCGGAAATATTTCCGGAAAACACATTGTTTTTGCATATAAATTCTTGCGTTTTCAGGAAATATTTCCGGAGCCCAGAAACATTTTGTAATTTTGCATGCGAATTATTTCCGTATTCCGGATTCCGGATTTAACTTGAGTTCGCCCAAAAAAATGAACCAATCAGCACTGGGCTATCAGCAACCACGTCAATATGTTTCGCTGTTCTACCAGCTGCGAAATCGAGCTCATGTTGGTGTAGTTTACCCATACGAAGCAGCTGGGTTTTCGAGTATGAACCCACCCCTCCAGCCAGCTGGTTCTTGTACTGATGGAGCAGTCCGTCAAGTATTGACTGTTTGCCACAAATGTGCGCCAAACGACCGTTACGCATGCCGGCAATCGCAGGACAAGTGTACGCTGTGGGCACGTAGGGGAGAGATGGAGAGTACTGTATCAAAAATAAATGCGTTAGACAACAGGATGAACATTGAGCAACATTTGCCAGGCATCGTAATGGTCATGCATAGACTAGGCCCATTATGGCTATATGAGAATCCATCCAAAGCTTTTCCTGCATTGACAAGCCAGAAAATTCAAACTGATGTTGCGCACCAAAATGTAATGACACACAAAGTATACATACCTTATTCACTAAACGAAATGTTTCAGAGGTTCAAAACGTGGTTGATTTGCTGGTTTATTTTCACATGAAAATGAACAAAAAAACATGAAAAAACAAAAAGTTGTGAAGCGCGCACAAGCAGCAAACCTGTGCCTGTGCCAAACCTGTGTAATTTTTGATTTTCGGATTTGTGCAGCCTGGTTTTGGGCTTAAAAAGTCATGATGACTTTTTGCTTTTTTTCAAGTTTTTGCTTTTTGCTTTTGCTCTCTGACAAAAGCAAAAAGCAAAAAGTCAACTTTTTTGCTTTTGCTCTCTGACAAAGGCAAAAAGCAAAAAGTGTGTAGTAAACTTTTTTTGCTTTTTGCTTTTTGCTTTTGTCAGAGAGCAGCCTAATTGTTGTCAATGAGTAAGGAACATTTTCATGTGCAACATTGTTGTCTCCCGCGCTTTTGCCCCAATTTTACAGATCGTCTGTAAGGTTTACAGGGTGTCTGTAATTTTTACACATTAACTGTAAATTACAGATAGCCTGCGTTTTTAATTTTTACCGACACCATCGGGAAAAATTATTTTACAAACTCTTCCCGGAGAGCACGAAGAAAACAGCCGAAGCTTACAACTGTGGCACTTTTCACGAAACATCGATTGCCGACCAGCGTTGCGGAATGGCCCTGCGCCACGCACAACGTATTCGCGCTGTAATGTGTGCCGGTGTTGTGATCAACTGATGTGATGGACAGTTGAATAATTTGAATTAAGAGCTGGGTTCGTAGTTTATCCCATGGAAAACAGCCGAAGTTTTGGGTTTGAAAACATTGCGAATACCTACATCATCCACAAAACCCACCAGTGCGATCCAAATAGACAGTGGAATTGGTCAGATGCCAGTGGAAGCATATGAGCCACAATAGACACAGCAACGCATCACAGCGACACAGTAGCATCTTAATCAAGCCAGTATAACGGCACTTCTTTTGTTTAGGTTTTATGTGGTATAAGTATTCAGATTCACGGCACTGAAACCGACGCCGAGAGACATTAGTCCACTGCACACTGTAAGAATTTAGGAATATTATTCGTGATCCTCCGACAATGCAAACTAAATTCACTCATATGCAGGGTTGGATTAAAAAAAAAAGTAAAAATTTTTTTGTAAAAAAAAATTTTTTTTTTTAAAAAAAAAAGTTGGCCACTTTTTTTATTTTAAAATTTTAAAAAGTAAGTCCACTTTTTTTTATTATTTTTTCCCTTTTTTTCGTTATTTTCTCACTTTTTTAAGGTAAAAATGTATGTTTTCATGCGTTTTATTGCTCATCATTCTCAAAAAATCGCCTGCGGCGCTTATATTTCAGTTTAAAATGGCGTTGTAATGGACTCATACAGTTCCCAGACATCCCAACAATCGCTGCACGTATAATATAGGACACCGCATACCGTATACTGTGCAGTTATTGAGCTATCGACGTAAGCTATCGACAGACTCCACTTTGATCGCCTATTTGCAGTTGTGTGGATTTGTCATTTGTTGCTTTTGTCACACAACGTGAGTGTGGTGTAACTCTTTATCTCTCTTCAAATTTATCCCCAAATTCACAAACAGAAGGTTGGTCTTCCCTTTGTCATATATGCCCACAGAGTTACCTTCGGGCGGGTTCTCAAATTATGACCAAATGGGCTAGATCGCAGGTGATCGACATAAACATGCAAGTCAGTGGAGAAGTTCTCTTTAGTGTCCCTCAAAACATACCTAAGTAACATGATTTCAGAAATTTCATTTTTCTAGAAACCAATTTTTGGGGGTCCCGGAATAAAAAAAAGTGATTTTTAAAAAAAAAATTTTAAAAAGTTTTTTTTTTTAAAAAAAAAAAGTTCGATAATAAAAAAATTTTTTAATCCAACCCTGCTCATATGAGATCAAGTTCTCCCCGAAACACTGGAGTTTTGATGCCGACATTATTCCAGCCGCTGTTTTTCGTCCAGTCAGACCAATGTATGTATATACTGTAGCTTTCATCAATTGCTGCGCTTTGTGTGTTTTTGTTTTTAGGCACGTCACCCGGGTGATGATACTACACGGTCTTGGTTGCAACGGTATTGATTACGATTAGCGAGCGTTGGTCACACACACTACATGAAACTATATACATGTACCGCCGTCCTCTAATAGAAGCCCCTTTCCAACAGAAGCCCCCTCTAATAGAAGGCCCCTCCCAGACTATGATAACAGACCCGTGCCAATAGAAGCTCCTCCTTTGATAGAAGCTTCCTAGAGCACACCGGAAAAATAGAAGCCGCTACCAATAGACCGCCAAAGTTGTTCGGTGTCATTTTCATGCAACATGCTCATAGGGTGATATTTTCGAAACAGTGTAAAGGTCGGTGTAAAGTTGCTGTAGAAAACGGTTATTTTTGTAAACACGTCCAAAAAAAGAAGCCCAGAGCTTGTATTGGTGAAGATACGGTGTATGTGAGTACGTGCAGGAGAGCAGGTCGGCATTGTTTGGCTTTGGGTTATTATGAGTATCGGATATCTCGAGCTGCGCATATTCAGATGGGGCTCAGCTTTGTTTGGTCACGTACAATGCCAACAAGTTGATTTTTTTGACAATGCTATGGCCTGGGGACCGACCTGTCAGTCCGAATGCAAACCATGGATAATTTTGGGTACGAAAATCACTATGAACATGTCGTATCAACATTGCGCGAGAGCTTTATGGCAGGGACATACCATTTGCTTTAGGCCAGCCATGGCCTTGTTTTGGCACGATACCTTGGTCAAACGCACGAACTGTGTCAAAGACTAAAGATTGCTTTTCTTCCTTGGAGCATGCGCGCAACATCAGCCAGCTGGTCCATGTGTGTCTATGGTTGCGTGCTCTGTGCGTGTGATATTGGTCTCACAATACTTCATATATAATTATGCATCTAAGAATTGTTCTGCGTCGTAAGGCACCTATCGCTGCAGACCACAAGCGCCCTATTTATATCTTTGCCAAAACAAAGGTGTGAGTTGGCAAGCCAGCCTCTTCCGAGGCCCTGAGCTTGCTGCCAACGTGGTTTCAAATTTCTTGGCTTTTCAAATTCTCGCACCAATAGTAAACGTATGGCCAGGATATGCTGCCAGCGCCCTGCGTACTACGCCACGGCTTCCTGCACACACTTAGATACACGGGACGGGACGGGACGGACCTGGACAAACACACGTTTGAACAACACAAGGCACTGAACAATCACAAACCTCACAGAGTTCCCCTCCTCCGGCTGCGATTCACGCAAATTCACGAATATCACACTGCCCGCGGGTTCTTCTTTCTCGATGCTTTATCAGCACTCACAGTTTCAACACGCAGGGTTGGGCAAAAAAATTTTTAAATTTAAAAAAAGGTTTTTGAAAAAAATTTTTAAAAAATTTTTTTTAATTTTTCGGGGAACAAAATGTTCTAAAACGTCCAAAAATGGTACTACATGGTACTTCGATGTCATACCCCATCAGGTCGGTCATATACGGCTGATTCAGCGACCCGACAAGTATTTCTGCAGCTTATATTCTCAATTGTGTGTGGTTTATGAGTGAATATTGCTTACTCGTGCACAAACCGTTGTGTCTGATACCACAGAGCAGCAATCATAGGTCCATAACAAGCACAGACTGTTGGATCGCATCGAAATGGCGTAAACACCCTTCATAAGTGATGCAAACCAAAGTCACAAAAGTGACTTGTCAATTAAAGTTGCATTTTTTCGCGATTTTACGCGTTTTTAGGCAAATTTGGTAAAAAAAAATTTCCCCGAATCTGAGAGTTTAAAAAAAATTAATTTAAAAAAAAACTTGTGTAAAAAATTTTTTTTCCAACCCTGCATCACAGCACTGAGCTTCACACACGAAAAACACAAGAGGATACTGTACAACTTGGGCGCGCGATTTCTTCCTTTTCGCTTTAACGGTAGCGGAGGAAAGTTTGGAAGTGGGCCATATCTCTCAACGACCAATTTGACGAGCCCCTGCGAGTCACGATGTGGCGCCATCACAGAAGCGCCATATTCCTATTTGTGTGCCACCCTTCTTGCGTCGAGCAGTCTGCCGACCAGTCCGTTATCACAAACGTTTGCTTCATGCCACCATTCAAGCAAGTTCGTTTTTATTCGTTTCCGTCTCGGCTCTGTCCACAACAAGTCACACAACCGACAGAATCCCCACGGTTGTTCTCTCCGGTCGTGTTTGACTCCGTCCAGATAGATGACGTCATAGTAGCGTCGCCATGACGTCAGCAGTTTGTTGTAGGCCACGTCATCTTGCATCAATGCCGAAATGTGCGAGGCCAATTTGGCGGGAGATTCAAAATCGTCGGCAGCCAGGAACGAATGCGGAGGCACGTAGCGTTCGACCAGTGAACGTTTGAGTACGATTGGCACAACGTCGGATTGGTAACCCTGGTGTAGGAAGCATTCAATATATGTAGATCGATCGATATTGATCGAATCAATCAAACAACGAATCAATCAGTGAGCGATTAGAATCGGCACACTATGTACAGTACCAGACTCAATTTTTGGCTGATTGGCGGTAGCGCTTGCCGCGCCTGCAGGCGTATGCAGGCGCAGGCTCAATGCAAAAGATAGCAGCCTGCCGCGCCTGTAGACTTTTGCATGCACAGTACATAAGCGGTCGCATGCGAGCCTGCCGCGCCCGCGCAGGCTCTGCAGGCACGGCGGATGCACCGCTGCTTTGTTTGACCTGTGATATGATTTACTTGAGTTTTTTCCGCTGTTTCACAGCAATTTGACCACGTTTACGACGGAGCAAATGCCTTGCAAAAAACGAACAAATATCGCAGAAAGACATAAAATGTTGAAACCTAAATGTCACAAAAGCAAGCAAGCGCAGCAGCAGACACCGGGCGCAGCAGGCTCGTATGCGACCGCTTATGTCCTGTGCATGCAAAGCCTGCAGGCTTTTGTATTGAGCCTGCGCAAGCATATACGCCTGCAGGTGCCGTAGGATCTGCCGTCAATCAGCCAAAAATTGCAGCTGGTACTGTAACCTGATTCCAGAACTTCTCCGTGATGTAGTCGGTGCAAACGCTGTTCTCAAACGCCAGATAAAACCGATAGCGTTCCCGCAACAGCTGGTTGCATTGCGAGGGCGGTTTCGGACAGTTCAGTTGTCCACACCTGCCATAGACGTCCACTTGTATGTGCCTGACATGTGTACATCCATTACTGGATGAGCGTGACAAAAAAACGAAGCAATTCAATATCCATGAGGCGTATCCAAGTTGAAGTCAATGTCTATGGAGTGACTGTGTCTTGGGAACAGAGGTGAAAAACATTGTTCCTAAAGCAACGTTACCGTCCAGCAATGCGTTTGCGCTGGTTGAAACCAGGCGGTGCAATTCTATCGCAAACAGAGTACGTATTCATCTCGTGGCAGTCAAACCGTGGCTCTAGTCTTTGTATGTATGTAGTCGTGCCTTCAACTTGCCACACCGCCACCATAGATACACTCACTTCTGCAACTGTTTCACGTAGTCCTCTCTGGCGCTCGGTGTTCGGCAGTTGGACACAAACCAGGCGATCGGTCCTGTCTTCGATCCCAATCGTTCCTCGCTTAAAGGCACCACTTTTCGTGCCTGATTGCGTTTGATGGTGTACCCATAGGGACTGGGCACGTCCGAATCACGCCGGTAGCCCATCGTTAGATTGTAGAAATTCGGGTACAGCTCTTCAGCGTCCCAGTAGGCCGGGGATTCCTGAAGTACGTGGGAACGAAAGTCCTTTAGCACCTATCTTGGTCACGTGTTATATTTAAACAATTTTAAAAATATATTTTCGAGGTTTACTGAAAGGCATAATACAGGCCTGAATTATATGAAAGGTTTGAAATACTGTTTGTCCCGATCACCTTGGCAGCAACACCGACGGGCGGATCAGGCCCGTCACAAAGCGACACAAAAAAATCGATGCACGACGAACGGACCTGAGCAAAGAAGACAAACAACTGCTCGGGTCGTCTGCGTTGCACGACCGCAGAAAGATCATCGAGCTCTTGACGTCCGCCAATCACATCCAGAATCACAGCATCGGCCGCATCGAACTGCGAAGCGTCGTTGGTGATGTTGCAGTTGCAGCGCGAACAGCCGCCAAGATGCGATTGGTCGAAATCGGTATTCAGCGTCAAGATCAGTCGGGGAGGTCGACCAGCACGTTGATCAGCTGGCGGAAGGTGAGTGTAACATTTTGCTGCGCAAACAATAAGACTGAAATCAGACAACAACGGAGAAAATGTATTCCACTGTTTGTTTGTAATGTCACCCGAAGCGTATCATTACCTGTCAAGTCATTTGGCTGATAGCTCAGTTCTTGGCTGTTTCAGGCACAGGAGCAACCAATGTGCTAAGGCAACCGCTAGTGCTCTTGGGAGAAGTTTTGATTATCCGCTTTGGTGGTCAGGTGACAGCGAAATGCAACTAACGGAACCCTCACTTTTCCGCTGTTGTTTGATCGCAGCCGAAGTATGCAAAAATCCAAACAACCTACGCAATTCATACTTTTGGGCCTGATCCCCTGCTGTGGAACGCCAAGTATTTGCCAACTGTCAACCCCATCTTTCAATATGAAGTTCACAAAGTCGACCACCATTTGATGACAAGCGGTTATGAACAGGAACCATAGGATCACAATAACGACCAAGCGACGAAGGAAACGTCGGACACGCATTATTGAATGGAAAACAGCTTTTTTGTTCGCGCATAAGGTCACCTGTAAGTCACATGCCGTGAATGTGCATACATATATTGGGAATGCTGGGAATATTGGGAATGGGGAAGGCCAAATCAGTCCCCCGAATATATCCCAAGTGGGGGCTTATTCGGAAGGTTTTACCAATAACCGCCCCGATTTTACCAGTTCATTTTCAGCAATGCTTCATAACGTGCTTGTATACGCACTGGGGGCTCAGGGCTCCCTTGGTCATAGTGGAAAATGGAAAATGGAGATGAAAATATTTTCCATGTCCAAGTTTTCCATGTCCATTTTCCAATATGACTACGGGCACACTGGAAAATGGAAAATGAAACAAAACGTTTTCTGCTGCAGTCGAGTTTTGACATATGACAAAAACATTTCTGTCCCCCTTTAATTTTCGGCCGCTAATTGGTCAGCATTTACGCAGAAAATGTTTTGGTTCATTTTCATTTTCAATATGCCCTTAGTCATGCTGGAAAATGGAAATAGAAAACTTGGACATGGAAAATATTTTCATTTCCACTTTCCATTTTCCACTATAACTAAGGGCGCCCTTATTTGTACAATTATTTTGCTTTCTGAAATCTCCAATCTCAAATGTTTGTCCCAAATAAGTCCCCAGGTGACCTGCGTGGTATTCTCAAGTGGTACGTTACTGAGTTTTTGTGTTCAATATCCTTTGGCCATGCGCTTAGGCTGCGATTAGATAAATGCGAAATGATAAATTTCTGCATTCCGCGTTTATCTGCTCACCTTTTCGGAATTTTGAATTTCTGCAAGTGAATTTATGCTTTTGGCTAAATATCTCAGATAAACGGAAGGTGAGCAGATAAACGCCGAATGCGGAATACAGAATTACCATTCCGCATTTATCTTCAATTTCCGCATTCCGCATTTATCTAATCGCAGCCGAAACAAAACACACAGAGAATAGAGAAGTAACTGAATTGCATCTTCTGTGCAACCGTAGCACTCATTTTTTACATTCACCAAACAGGCGTGTGCATGGACCGGAATGTCAATAAAAACCGCGTCCGTTAATGTCACCTGTAATACCAAACTTATGCAGAAAGTAAAAGCTTTTTCCATTTTTTGTAGGAGCACGATCGGCTTACTTCAGGTCTAAGTACAAACGTGGAACGTGGCGATAACATTTTGCGTTGAGCCGATCAGTCAACACAATTCTTTTTGTGTGGTACTAACGGGTCCAGGCACATGAATGTTACCTACATGACATTACATTATGACGGGACATTACATGACATTACATCCCCAAATTTCAATATTCTAAACTAAATGCTAATACATCCTGTGAAGATTAGGGCCCGCCGTAAGCCCGCTTAGGGTAAAATCCGACAATCGGAATCCGGAAATATTTCCGGATCACCTTTCCGTATAAAATCTTGCGGACCACGAAAATTATTACTTGCAAATTTATAAACAAATGGCACCTAAAATTAATGCTAACTAAGATTTTAGGAACATCACAGCCACGCCGTCATAGTAATCCAGACCGAATTGACCGTATTTCATGGCAAATACTTGACGCGATAAATCAGCACCATAAAGTTTGGTGATCAAATCGACCAGTTGTTTAGAAAGTTTCATCCATCTGGAATATTCCAGCAAACTTTTACAACCATCTGCACTTTTTTAACTTTGTGTTAGAAAAAAATAGTCTCAATTTTTACTATTTAGGCCTGTGAAACTTGAACCAGTGGGCTTTGCAAAATTACCTCAAAATTCAAAATGACGTCGTTTGGTCACCAGCGGGACTGGAACCCGTCAACTGTGAACTGCCGCTGAACTAGCACCAGTGAGCCGGCCAACCTGTCAATGTCACCTTAAATGCCAAATATCTGTGTTCAAATCTTGTTCGTCAAATTTGTGTGTCAACTACGTGTGTTCAAATTTGGGTTCGGTGAGATTCTGTATGTTAAAATTTATGTTCATATATATGTGTGTTGAAATTTAAGCGCTAAAATTTTATGTGTTAAATTTGTGTTCGTGAAATTTTGTGTGCTGTAATTTGTGTTGCTATTTGTGTTCATATTTACGTGTTGAAATTTATGCGTTAAAGTTTTGTGTGTTTAAATTTACATGTCATTTTTGTGTGCGTAAATTTGTGTCTTAAAATTTGTGTGTCAAACTTGTGTGTTCAAAATTGCGTGTGCAATTTTGTGTGTCAAATTTGTGGGTTCAAATTTACGTGTTCTAATTTGTGTTGACGTTTTTGCACCGCATCCATTGGCGCATTGCGATTGTCTTGATAGAAAACGCATAACGTCACGATCAATACCCAGCTCATAAACACGAAAGAAAACATTTCATGTACTTGTCAAACTGAGCGCACGCTGCTCCAGGAGTCGATCCGGCGAAAAGTTCGTGCAACAGCTCACACATTGTGCAACTGTGCCGTTTGTGTTTCTTGTTATGTGTAAAGTTTTATAAGTATGATGTTTAATAAAACAGAAACAATAAAACAAAATCAGACGTCAACCGAGTTGCGCAATGAGCAATAGCGTTTGTTGAACTAATACATATGAATCTGATCAATTTGATAACAGAAGATGATAAGTGACCTGCGTCAGAGGCATCTATGTCAATGTTTGTCATTAGCGGCGCAGCCAAAATTTAGTTCCAGTGGACGCTAAATGACGTATAGTCCGGCACAGAGAGAATAAGGGGCGAAAAAAAAAAAAAAGAAGAAAAACGACGGCACAAAAAAAACCCACACCCCACCAAAAAGCCCGCCACATGCTATGGCACCAGGGCACAAACTGATCACCGATAAGTTGTACATAGGGTGGCATTTTCGAAACGGTGTAAAGGTCAGTTGGATGTAAAAGATCGGTGGAAAGCTCGGTGTGAGAAAGTCCAGTGTAAGCTCGGCGTCAGCTTGAAACATTGCACGCTGAGCAAGCAGCAGACGCGCGTTTCTTAACGAAAGGTCAACTTTGACGGTTTGCTGTGCAAGCGTAAATCGTTTGCTTGCAATCTGGTTCATTTAAGCTGGTTGCACAAGCGTTTTAAAGGAATATTTGTAAGTTACCCAGCATTTCGCAGCAAGGCTGTTGAGAAATTGAACATTCATAGACTGCGGTGCCAAAAATTTTGACGTCACTAACTGATCGCAGCACGAAATCAAAACGGCTCCATGGAAGGTTACTAAATTCATACATATCGTTTAAAAACGCCTGTGCAAGCAGTCTAAATGAACAATATTGCAAACAAACGATTTACACTTGCACAGCAGACTGTCAAAGTTGACCTATCGTTTAGAAACGCGCGTCTGCTGCTTGCTCAGCGTGCAATGTTTCAAGCTTACGCCGAGCTTACACTGAACTTTCTCACAGTGAGCTTTCCAACGAGCTTTACAGTACACCCAACTGACCTTTACACCGTTTCGAAAATATCACCCTTAGACTGATTTATTAAATGCTTATATTGATACGCCTTCTGCAGTAGATGTGGGTGTGGTGGCGAAAAGTTTTACTGGAACAACGAAAAGGTTCACTGGACTTCAAGGCTTCGTAATCAGTAAGTTTGATATTCAACTCCTGATTACAAGCACCATGCCGCATGTATATATAAACCCTAACGCAGCCCTCAGCAGCTTAGTAGAACAAATATTATATTAACGTTGTTTTAGAACGTAAAAAACCAAAGACTGGTCTCTGGTCGACGATTTGAACCGACAAAATTTGATGTCTGAAAATATGGCACTGATTCCAGTGGTTAATAAAAAAATTTTTATTCAAACCCCATTTTTTTAAAAAATTTTTTTTTTAATTTAAAAAAAAATTTTTTTATTCCAGCCAAAAATTGCCAGAAACGAAAAAAAATGAGCGCTAAAGAAAAAAATAGTGGCATTTTTCTTCCATAACGTGTGGTAAGTGCATATAAAGCACTCACGACACGAAAACAATACTAAACAATGGTCAATGAGTACCAACAGTAGTCAGGTATTGGTCGCACAATGACTATATGAGAATCCATCCCCATATTTTTCCTACATCGGCAAGGAGGGTTTCTGGCGATTTTTTCAAATTGAATCAGGTTTTGACAAGGAGTTATTTTCTCTTTCTTTTCCCGCTTTATTTATCGGGAGTGATCAACGTGTGTGCGCTGTAATCCATTTCACACATAACGCGTGTAATACGTGGCTACAGTAACCCGAGCCCGAACCATTTCAGTTGCGTGGAATTCAGGGTGAAACTTCTGCACACGTGTGTTTCTCACTGATAAGCATGCAAGGTTCTTGTCAAAACCTGGTCCAATTTGAAAAAAATGCCAAATATCCGTCTTTTCAATGCAGGAAAATGAGGGGGATGGATTCTCATATAGTCATTGTGCGACCAATACACACCCGTACACTTCCCCCACGTGGTGTGGGTGCCTTGGTGTGGCTTTGTGACACTCAAGACGGTAATTTTGGGTGAAACTATTGCCTCTTGGTACACGACCAATGCAAATATGTGACAAACAGTGTAAATATAGAGTGAATATCACACCGAATCACTGCTTTCGGGTCTGTTGCATGGATAAATGCATGCCCACCCAGTCACATGTACATGTGTAATCATATGAGAGGCCATGTGAGTGTGTGCACTATGTCTAGATGCCACAAAACAACGATTATGGCACCCAATACACCCATGGTAGGGTCGGGTGATGTTAACAGTAGCAATTTTTATGCAAAAATAGCACTTTTAGAGCAAAAAAAATAGAGAAATTTTCGAATTTTGAAATAATAAAAAAAAATTTTTTTTAACTTTTGGAACTAATTTTAAAAAAAAAAATTTTTTTTAATAAAAAATTTTTTTTTTTAAAAACCACTGACTGATTCTACCGTTCTGCGGCTTTAACGTAGGCAAAGGCTTATGGGCATTCTCGGCCTCAGCCACAGGCTCCTGGGGCATGGAATGGGGTGACAGCCATGGCGGGTCGCGTACAACCACGTTCGCAATTCAACCAGGGTTGTTTCAAAAAAAAGTGGTCAATTAAAAAATTTTTTTTTGTAAAAAAAAAATTTTTTTTTTTGAAACTCAGATTTTGCTTTTTTTTTAATTAAAAAAAGTTGCCCAAAATGGGCTAAAATGTCCAAAAATGGCCTTTTTCGAGGCAAAAAATTGGCACTTTTTTTCTGTGGACGAGACAATTTTTCCAAAATCGCGCCTGCGGCGCTCTGTATTGTCCCCAAATCCGTATAGGGATGCGCGGGGCTGGTCTTTTATAGTAATGTGGCACCGATAATGTACTACTACATGCTACTACACATGTATATATGCAGGTCTGGTGCAAAACCGGGCTCGCAAAGTCGATCTGACGCGCAAGATTTGGGCTGTAATCGATATTTTGATGGTCGTATATCAAATATACGGCATTTGATGCATTAAAATACGTTGTACGGCATGCTACAATACATCAGAGTAACATCGTTAGTGAACATCAACCTCAGACTGGTCGGAGACCATGGAATCTGCACAATACTACCGGGTGTCACCACACAAGTTCGGTCTGAGGCGAAAATTTTTCAATTTTTGAAAAATATGTTGTATCGATTTCATTTATCCTGAAACGTCGTTTGCAACACTTTTTCTAATAAAAAAATTTTCGTCAAAAAAAATCAAAAAAAAATTTTTTTTTAAGAGCGTGGGCAGGTAGTGGTCACCCGCTTTCCATAGAAGCCGTTCCGGAAAAAAATTTGACCCCCCAATTTTATTTGCTCATTGAATTAGGCATACGTTGAACCTCCCAAATCCCAAATTTGAGCTGCACCTGAGCAACCGTTAAATTGAT
>JASAMV010007309.1:0-22738 GCA_030248065.1 Rhynchonema sp. JSB1_4
ACCAGTGAAAACAAGTATTCTGCAGAAAATTTTCGAATTTTTTTCAGCTTTTTGGACTTTTTTAGTTTTCAGCCCTTGAAAATTGGCTGACCGGGCCGGGCCGGGCCGGGCCGACCTCAAGCCAAAACGGGCCGGGCCGGGCCGACCTGCAGCCCTCCACCGGGCCGGGCCGGGCCGGGCCGGACTTTTCGCCGACCGGGCCGGGCCGGGCCGACTTTACCCGGCCCGTTTCCGATCTCTGACCTCTGTCCCACATTCACTCACAGATCCACGTTTGAGACTGAAAAATTCAAAAAGTTACTCCAAACCGTGCCGTGCCCATTTCATACCGGTTGTTGCCATGGTAATCTGCTTGTCTTGTAATCTCGACCTCTGCTTCTGCCACTTTCAATCGGCATATTCTCATTTTGAGTATTTTTCGACAAACAAAATCGAGAAAAGCTTTGTGCACCAAAGTGCAAAGTCACCGATGGAGCGATACGATATAATCGGACGGCTTGGCGAAGGAGCACACGGCATTGTGCTTGAAGCCAAGGAGTTAAAGGTGATCCACTGCTTGCTTTGCAGAGTTGTTTTTTTCTCATCCCGCTATTTATAATGATGTTTCGTTTGAAGAGCGGCAAACACGTTGCGTTGAAGAAGATCTCATTTCGCAAGTTGGAGGACGGAATACCGATCGCAGTGTTCAGGGAGATCAAGGCGTTGCAAGAATTGCATCATGATAATGTGTGTGGTGTGTGTATAGGCAAACTACGCCAACATGAGCTCGATTTCGCAGCTGGCAGAATGGTGAAACATTCATACGGGGCTGCTGATTTGGGAAATGTTACACGTTGAAGAATACACTATGAGTCATGACGATTTTCTCTTTCTATTCGTTTTGAATACACGCCACTTTCGAAATCGGGCTCGTGTTGGTGTAGTTTGCCTTTATGTTGGGTGATGTTTCATTGAGTTCAAAAGTGGTGCCAGTAAAAGCCAAGTGGGATTGTCGAGGAATTTTCCAGGTCTGTGTGTCGTTATTCAAACAATTCTTCAACGAAGTGTAGTGGGGCGGCAGCAGTGGCCAACCATTTTATCATGCTGCCCATAAAGATCTTGAACATCAAGATCATAAATAATCTAAAAAACCTTTGTGGATGAAAACAAGTTACGAAAACGAACTACCTATGTATTGGTCGCACAATGTCTTTATAAGAATAGGTCAAATTTTTTTCCTGAATCGCAAAGCAGGAGAGTGACGGGGCAGTGACGATGCGCTACGCGATCGCAAACGAATCATGCAGTCACCAAAATGTTTCAGACCCGCAGCAACGTATTTTCTCTCCTGGATTATTTTCAGATGAAAACGTTTTGTGAGAATCACAAATAGCACAGTGGTTAAGAGTGATTGAACGTGAAAATCAGGATTGTTTTGATGAATTCTTATATGATCATTGTGCGACCAATACCTACTTGCGTGTCACACAGATCGTTCGTTTGCGCGACGTGTTCCCGCACAGCGCCGGGCTGGTGCTCGTGTTCAACTTTATGCTCAGCGATCTATCTGAATTGATCAAAGATTTCGAGAATCCGCTCACGCTGCCACTGATCAAAGCGTATTTCCAGCAGTTGCTCTACGGACTGGCGCACATGCATTCGCTGCATATCATGCATCGGGTTAGTGCTGTATTTTTTCTGTTTTATTACTCAGTTTTCTGGATGGGTGATGCAGCATAATGGGGGCCACCCGATGGGCATGATAACAAGACTGACGCCGTGATAAATCAAATTTTTTATTAGATCAAACCTGAAGACATCAAAATTCAATGGTCCAAAAATCTTTTCAGGATCTGAAACCAGCGAACCTTCTGATCAGCGAAGAGGGAATATTGAAAATCGCCGATCTCGGTCAAGCCAGATTATTTTTCGATGACGAAAAGGGTTCGAAGAAGGAAAAGGGCAAGAAAAGAGAGCGACTCTACAGCCATCAGGTGAACTGGATCTTTGTGTTTCTGCTCAGGTACTTCGGTCTACGACTTTTGCAGTGAAATATGTACATGTATAGTCCAGCCACGAGCTCATGAGGCGACTTTTTTGAAGTTGACTTGTACACAATGCAATAATGAAAGAAAGAGAAACGCATGTATTTTTTTAAAAAACACGCTCTCCATTTCAGTCCGTAAATTCTGGCAAGCAAGCTTTAAAAACGTCGTCTCATGAGCGCGTGGCTGAACTATACTCCAAGATGCCTGCTCTATCAATACTCACTGTAATATCAATTTTTCATAGGCGGCATTCTGCATAGAAATCCAAACACACTGTTGAGCAAAGTTTTTTCGCTCGATCGCAGGCTTATGTACATTCTTTCCTCACCAGCCGAAGTGACGAGCGCTTGAGAATTTGTAAATTACGAAATAAAGTTTTCTCACATAACGGATCAAGTAGAACGTGTGCTTTTTGCATACACACAGGTTGCGACTCGCTGGTACCGAGCGCCCGAGCTGCTCTATGGATCGCGACATTACAACCAAAGTGTGGACATGTGGGCAGCTGGCTGCATTTTGGGTGAAATGCTCAATAACTCACCCGTGTTCCCGGTTTGGTTGTTGTTGTTGTTTGATTTACCCGCTAACTTCAAAGGCACGCGTGAATCACACTTGTCACTGTCAGTAAGCTCAAACCCATCTGACACATCCCATAAGCCGTAGTTAGAAGTCTGTAGTGATGTGAAACATTACTGTTGACAAGGGTCGCCACAGCAAAATTTTTGCATACGCAGGTAGTGAATTCGTGTGGGTAATTTCAAATCGAATGTGTTTCCAGTTCTGCGTAATGGCGACCCTGATTTTCAGGGCGAGAACGACATTGAACAGCTGGTTTGCGTGTTCCGTCTGCTGGGCACGCCTAACGAACACGACTGGCCGGGAATGTCGGAGTTGCCCGACTTCAACAAGATCACCTTTCCCACCTACCCACCATTGGCATTCGGCCAAATTTTCCCGAACGCCAATCAAAACGCCGTTGATTTGGCTTCGTGTCTGCTGGTATTCGATTGCCGGAAACGTCCGACGCCTGAACAAGCGCTGATCCATCGGTTTTTCATGTCCTACCCTCTACCGACCAGGAATGAGGACCTTCCGAGACCCAAAAGACGACCGCCGAAGAAACCACTAAACCTCGAGTTTGATCCTTCGTTGCCGATTGAGGAATCACTCGGCAGTATTGATTTCTAGAGATGATTGAATTGGATTTTCGTATGTATACCTATGTAAACCAAGCCTCTCCATTACCCGAAATCGATGTAAAAATCGCCGTGTGTTTTTTTCCATTTGCGATAAATGTAATCACGGCGCATTCAATCTTCGCTCAGCAAACTAGGGCTTGGTGCGTACAACGGAAGACAAAACAGCCGGTACTGAAGGCATCGATAAGCTGGGCAGGTGTTTTGGACACCTGGCTTATGCGCCTTGGGGTTAGGCTTAGGCTTTAGATTCAGGTTCAGGGCAGCACATAGCCCTTGACTGCTGTTTTTGGAAACCGGCTGGTTTTCCGTTTTCACATCTATTGCTGATGGACTGAAACAGTCCGCTATTGTGAGATGAAGGTCTCATTTGTATGGGCCATATAAGCATCGGTATTACGAAAAATGTCAAAAGGATGTGCCACCAAACACAACATGCGCGCTTCGGTCAGCCTCTCAGCGTAACTAAATAAGCATCCATTCCTTCATTTTGGCTTTGGTTCGGTGTGCATAATGCTTCTTTCCTGGAAGCTGCTCTCACTTTTTGCAAATATTATGTAAAGCTAATTAAAAATAGCATGCAATGCGCCGTACTGGTGGCATAGCAGCGGCAGTGTACATACATACATACATAATAGTGTTTGTGGATAATAATGTGAATGACAGTAAGAGCTCCATCATCAATGCCACGCAGGATAAATGGGTACCGGCGAAAATAACATTGTAGGGAAGCAAATAAGTTCCAACCACCGTCCGGTACCCGCAACCTCTGCCAAACGATAGCAATTTTGGTGCTCGTCAAAAAAACGCGAATACATTACAGTCCAGTAAACTCGATGAAAACGTGAAAAGGCCGAGCTTCGCACACGCACACTGCACAACAAACAGTTTCAAAATTTTCGATCTGCATAAGAAGGTCTGGAACTTTGCCTAGGCACAGCAGGGTAATCATTCCAAGCCTGCCCATACCCCTACATTTTTGCAGTGTTTGGTACATTCATACTTCTACCGTACTACTGCGCAGTGCAGATGCTGCATTTTGTAGTTTTGAGATATCCTTTCTCGAATCATGTACATACTGTACATACTTTATTTTGGGTTCTTAATGACGTTATCTGCTAAAATGGCTTCGTGTTTGTCTGTTATTGCGCAATCTGTTACCATGGTTTTGATGCGTATATACATTTGTTGGTAAAAATAGTTTTCTTCATTATTATACATTTTTCTAGACATTCAACCTGGTTCAAATTTAGAGATTTCCAAATAAAAAATTACCGAAGAGTCAACCAAAAAAACGATGGGCTCAGAAGGCAGCAAACCACGTCCGCCGCAAACCAGACACCTATCGCTGGTGCACAGGCGTTTGGCGTTGAGAAAGTCGAAAAACAAGTCCGTTACGTCACACGTGAGCACTTCAATGGCCGAATCGGACAAGCAGTCCGCCAAAGCAACAACACCGCCGACGAAAACGGTAACTAAAGACGACAAACCGGGGCGAGTGAAAAAGTCGATCACAACTGATGGTCTCATGAAGTCGCCGTTAAATGCGGGCGTCGACGCGATGACAACCAGTCAGATCAGTTGGCGTAAGTTGATGAAACATTACGTTTTACTGGAATTTTTTTGGTTCGTGGAAAGATGTTCTGGCGGGAAGCCATCGGCTGATAACTTGTAAATAAGGAGTTCAATTCAAGGCAGGGTTGGATTAAAAAAATTTTTTATTATCGAACTTTTTTTTTAAAAAAAACTTTTTAAAATTTTTTTTTAAAAATCACTTTTTTTTATTCCGGACCCCAAAAAAAATGGTTTCTAGAAAATTGAAATTTCTGAAATCATGTTACTTAGGTGTGTTTTGAGGGACACTAAAGAGAACTTCTCCACTGATGACTTGCATATGTTTATGTCGATCACCTGTGATTTAGCCCATTTGGTCATAACTTTGAGAACCCCGATGGTAACTCTGTGGGCATACATGACAAAGGGAAGACCAACCTTCTGTTTGTGAATTTGGGGATAAATTTGAAGAGAGATAAAGACTTACACCACACTCATGTTGTGTGACAAAAGCAACAAATGACAAATCCACACAACTGCAAATAGGCGAGCAACGTGGAGTCTGTCGATAGCTTGCGTCGATAGCTCAATAACTGTACAGTATACCGTATGAGGTGTCCTATATTATACATGCAGCGATTTTTGGGATGTCTGGGAACTGTATGAGTCCACTACAACGCCATTTTAAACTGAAATATAAGCGCCGCAGGCGATTTTTTGAGAATGATGAGCAATAAAACGCATGAAAACATACCTTTTTACCTTAAAAAAGTGAGAAAATAACGAAAAAAAGGGGAAAAATAATAAAAAAAGTGGACTTACTTAATTTTAAAATAAAAAAGTGGCCAACTTTTTTTTAAAAAAATTTTTTTTTTTACAAAAATTTTTTTACTTTTTTTATAATCCAACCCTGGATGTAGGTAAATGCGCATTTGTGAGAGTTTATCGATATTCAGACACTGAATGAACACCACAATCCAACCTTGCGTAATACATGAAACGAACGAAGCAATTATTGTAACAAAGTAACTTACAACGAAAACGTACAGTATATCAATCGTCCAAGAGACACAGACGACTTGCACCGGGCTAATTTCGAAACTTTTGCCGCACTTTGCGTAAACTGAGTCTTTTGGTGCAAATGGTCATATCACTGATGGCCCGCGGTGAATGGGCAACGTTAATGCGCAGTCACCGACTTTGAAAATAGTACCGTATCCAAATGACTGCTGCACCGGCACGGGGCGTTGAAAATATGAACTCAGAGTGTCGCTGAAGTCTTCTTTACTGCCGAACTTAATATCTGAAAGGTATTGTGTGTTGTTTGATCGATGCTCCTCAACCAGGTTACCTATGTACCCATAGTGTGTACATCGGCTCATTTAGGCTTGTGTATTAGGTTATCTTGTGGAGCATTTGCGCTATTTGTCAATGCTGCAATGACACAACGTTAGCGAGTATGGGCCGGTGTCAATGTCAGTCAAATGCGCCCATGAACTGGCAGACTGAAGAAGAATCGTCACTAACCTCCCTGGCCTGGTGCAGGCACGAGGTGCCACAGCAGTTCGAAAGATTCTCTTCGTTCGCCCCGATTGCAAAACTCGTCAATAACCCGGAGCAATTGTGCCAACGTAAGACTGCACGTGACGTCACCGCACAGTTTAAGCTGCCTGAGTTTTTGGCACTTTGCCAACTCCCCAATTATGTCCATAAGCTGATGCCCGTCCAATTGCGTTGTTTCTGTCACGATTGGCACAAAGGTGTGCAGAGCCACAAACTTAGCCGAATCCAGCTGCATGATGAAATCGTGAAGCTTGGCAATTGGCACGGATATGTACTGAATTTGCGCGTGCAATTTGTTCAGAAAGTTGAGCAGTTTACGATCGTCTGCTAGTTGGAATTGCTTCAGCTCCAGATGTTTCAGCTCGTTACAAGGTGTCTCATGATCGGTGAGAAAATCAAGTACTTCCGTGAAGTCTGACTCCACCCGGCCGGGACTGTTAGTGATTGTAAGTTTTTCCACACGTGACAAGTACGGCTGAATGCGGCGCAAAATGTCCAGGAATGTGCTCGCCTCATCCGACTGGCTGTGCCGTTGCAGCTGGTGTGACACATGGACATGTAGACGGGCTAGGCGCGCATGTTGGGACAGTTTGAACAGTTTGTCAACCAGTGAACTCGGGTGCAAGGGCGCTGCAAAAAATATTGCTTCATGTAGTATGTATGTAGGTGTTTGCAAATTGGCGGGCCACGGGCGTATATGAACAACATGCATACCTACCGTGAAACCTCGTTTTTTGGCGCGTTCTTTATAAACATAACTTCTCACCTGAAGCGTTTATTCTTGACGTGTCCCGAAAAGTTGCCACTATTGAGAACTACGTCATCAGAATATGACACAACAAAATAATAAAATGGAAACCTCCTTACCAAACCCCGAGACCAACCAGATAGATTCACAATAATCGTCGTTAATTTGCCGACGAAGGCCACCTTCTGTTCACAGATCCGATCGAAGAACAGTTCAACCGCTCGATAGTCGTGTTTATCCAGAGCTTGTTGGCCCTCAGTCTCACCGAACGGAATCACTATGCAAAACAATGGCGCAGCAGTATATTTTTCGACTTTAGATATTTTTGTGAATTTATTCGCCGTTTTTTCTGATGACAAACCTCTCAAATCCAATGTGCGCACGTGCGCGCAACAGTGCAGGATCGGCATTGCGAATCGATCGAATCGCTGCATGAACTTGACGGGCATATCCGATCGCAATAAATGTGAATCGTTGCCGTCATTATCGCGTTCGTTGTTGGCGTGAGTGAACAGATCGAACACGATCGGTACGATCAAATGTGAACCTCGATTCTCGCGTGAGTCGTGTTCGTTTTGTAGCTTCACCACGGGTCCCTGCGTGAATTGGAATTCTGTGTTCACTGTGTTGTGTGCTTCATGTCACAACACTTGAACAAAACTCGCTTGTGTTTTCGTGGTCCCGTGGCCATCTATGGTGCAGTATTCGCGCTGTCGATGACCTGGTGCACCGCCCGTCCCCGTGAAACTAATTGTAGGCGGGCATTCAAAAAATGCACGCTCCACAACTTGTTTGCGTCGAAAAACAGTCTGTCGATTCAGACCGTGAAACATCAACCAACCCATTCAGCTTGCTCTTCCTCCTGCAAAATGTCATAGGCGGCATAATCGTCCGAATACTGATGATGCTCGACACCAACGGTGGTCACGTGACTCCAGGCTGATGTTTCATGCATTTGACGACGAAAGTCTCGACAGGCCATCAACAGGCTACGTTTCGTGTAGAAATCATCGATATATGGGAAAACCAGATTACCCATTAGGGACCACAAAGTGGCAGGGATCTGAAACAAATTGAGCGACGGTCCAGCATTATTTGGAATAGAAGTTGGCGCCTGTGTTGCGCGTTTTGTGGTGCACCACGTCATCGTCAGAGCCATTGCACCAGACCCATGCTGCAATTGAGCCGGTTTGTTCGAGCAAGGTCACCAGTGCTTGTCGAAAAAACACAAATCCGTCACTTTGTCAGCCACATGGTACACAAAATGACAAGAAAGTCTTGCCCCGTCTTGCCTTCGCCGGCCCCTCAGCCACTTTGCGTTGTTTGTGATATTTTACGAGCAAACCAGTCGCATCGACATCCTTCCAGGCGTGCCGGCAATTCTCGGCCAAAAATTCTTGCGTGAACAGCGTTTCGTCGAACTGCGCTTGTGGTTCAGATGAGTGGCAGATCTGCCAAGAGAAATGTGGTAAAAAGCATTATCTTCCAAATGGCATGAACTAATCACAAAAATACAGCATATTGTTGGGGATCCTATGAAGTCAGCTAATGCGTGCGCAGGGTGATGATCTGGTGTACCGCCGCGAAAACTGGCGTGGACACTTCGGCAACCAAAGCGCACGCGGAACAATTTCACAGTATTGTCAGGCCACTTGACGTGACTACATACAGTACATTAATTTGAGACAATGCGACTATCGTCACGCTGTCAAAAAAATGATTTGAACAATATCAAAAATTACAATTATTCTGCTTTCAAATTCTTTGGTATACCTTACGTCTCCAAAGGTCTCCAGATCGTTTGGCGGCCAGTTTTTCGTCATGCGACTCGTTGAAACACAACAGTTTGCAGCATCCGCCGGTCACGGCACTGCATGATAATCGAAGTCGTTTATTATCACTGGGATCCATTTGCAGATTTATTTCGGAAGACAAAATGCTGATAAACGAATGACAGGGTGTTGTCTTGTGAAATGAGTGTTATCGGAGTATTGCATTTGACAATTATAATCACAAATAGGGCTCGTTGCATTTCAACTTTGTAATCTGGACACCGCCCGTAAACGTTTATTTTGCGGACATGGACCTTTGAAATCATTTGTAATTATCTCGTTCTTGCTTTCTTCGCCGCGCATGTTTGACAGAGTTTCTCTCTTCTTTTGTTTTCAAACCACCACAAAAAATTGCAGCAATGTAGCGTGCATAATTTTGATGTACACACGCGTGTTGTAATAAACGGACACAAACAGTGCTTCTAAATCGTTTTAGAGTTGGCTCGATTTTTTCGAAAATTTTCTTTTAGCTGCATGTAATGGCAAAGTGAAGCTGTAATGTTGACCAGCGTAAAAGTTGATTTGTTCGAACGCCAGTTTTACGCTGGTCAAATCTTGTACTCCGTTCACAAAGACGAGGTCCGAACGAAATTAGCACGAAGCCAGCCTGGCACGCGAAAAAAGTAGTGATGTAGAATGCCCAGAGGCAAGTTTGTCATAACCCGCGTTTTCATTCCAGATTCGGCCATTCTCTCGATCGGGGTCGGTTCAGCGCAACGATCCCTGCTATCCCCGACACCGCGAAGCACTTCGAACTTCACGCTTGGTCTTGCCAATCCACATCCCCAAGCAGCACAGCCTTCTGGCTCGACAAGGCAGCGCACACTGGCATTGCACGGCAAGGAAAGACAGCTCGTGCTCACCACACAGCAGCGACACGACTTGTGCCGATTCTACAAACAACTGACTTACGAACATGTTAGGCGTATTTTTATGTCATTTTACGTGCTGGCGTAAAGCGTTTGCATTCACATCATTTTGTGTGTGCCAGCGGCCTGAAATGAGTGTATATGGGCATGACAGCAGGAGCGTCACCAGCTGGTTTTGGCTACTCATGTGGCAATAAAACAGCCCAGCTTTCCACTCAGCTCAAGTTGATGCGTGTTGCACTACACCTTTTGATGGTCGCTGCAGAACAGCACTCCTGGTACAATTCCTAATGGACAGTCGACACTATTTTCCGAATGATTAATTTTGAACGCTATACTTTGGTCTCACAACCCACGTGAACGAATAGTATATGAACAGTTAATATTCATTTCGACTGCAAATGATCTGGCGGAATCATGTCGCTGCAAAGAGCACGAGAACTGTATAATTCAAACAAAAGAAGTTTCAAATAAATTCAAATAAAATAGAACAAGATTCAAATAAAAGAAATACGGCAGTACAAAATCACCACGGAGACTTCCCCAAATTCTGCACCCACTCTCGGCAGAGCCCACAACTGTTCGTGAACGTGATGGTCCTGGCGACGAAAATGTCGCAATCCTTCCGCAACACCGTGCCGGTTGCGAGCCAGGGCAGAATGGCGCGTCAGTTCGAAGCCGTGTTCAAACAGGCGATGTGGATGATCAGGAACAACAACATCACCGAACTGAAGGAGTTCTGGAGAGAGGTTAGGCGTGCGCTGATGAGGCTCTCGCGCACCATCCTCCGCTGTCCAAAAGGGATGGAACAAAAAAGGCAGCGTTTCTCAACGTGGTTCTGTTTGTTCATGGAAAAAATTGGAAAAATAATATTCTGCATGGAACATTGCCCCCTCCACCCGAGTGTGCATGATAACGAATACAAGAATTTATCAGTTAGCAAATTTTCGCACATCCACCAATATATACAAACGACAAAATTTTGTTTGCGAAAATTTTGATTTCAATCACCGTTCACTTTCCAGCTCGGCCACAGGCACGCCTGCTTTGCGCCCGACATCAACCCAGTCGCCTGGGATGTATTCTCGCTGGCGTTTATCGAAGCCGCGCAAAGTACGACAAAGACCATGTCCCGTGACGAGGTGAAGGTTTGGAAGGAGTTCTGTCTGCACATTGTGTCCTGCATGAGAATCGGCTATGAAGCAGCCAGACAGTCGAGATTCGGTGATGATCTGAGTCCCGCTCGCGTGGGTCTGGTCAAGAGTCGGACTATTTTGTGAAACATCAGTTGGCATAACAAAACATAAGTATACAGTGCACGATCTCGTTCATTCATTTTCGAAAAGCTCGACTTCGGCGGCTTCATTCTGAAGTTATAAACACAAACATAATCACCCAGATGTTTCACATAATCAGGAACGTAACTCATTTATTAGAACCCGAACGAAATGTTCAGTAAAATTTTTGAAACTTAGTATTCCGCAGTTTGTGAATAACTGAGCTTCCAATGTTGATGTCACATCACAATGTTTCCTGTATTTTAGGTCGTTTGTCGTTTGTTGTTTGTCATACTTCGGTGATCCTCATAAAAGTCAACGATTTTCAGTCTCTTTCTTATCATTGCAAACATTTATTTATGACTCGATGGTAACCCACACGATAGTAATGTGCTTGTTTATGGACCAAAGAACAACCCAATGACTACAATTAAAAAAACGAATCACTTTTTTGCCAAAACAGTATAATTACAACAATATGAAGAACTTTAATGGGTGAAATTTTGAGACGCATCGGCCACATGTTGGTTAGTGGACACACGCCCTAATGTACGTGTGTGACTCGGCCCTTTCACTGTGTTTCAAATTTCCAGCTAACGTAATATACCGTACCTGGTACCCAATTACCTGCGCATATTATGAATATATGGTACAATAGCTGTGGATCGTGGTGAAACTACAATTCGCGGATGGAACAAATCATTATCCATTATCAAATTATCAAAAATCGCGTCAGAAGCAGCGGGAGTAATATAAAGCCCCATAATAAAATATATCTAAGGCACCGGAGAGAAGTTCAATTAAGCCCCCTTGGGATGCTTCGGACGAAGGTCTGTTTTTGGATATTTTCAGCAAAAAATATTGGTAGCTTAATCTAATTTCTCCGGTGCGTGTTTATGGGCTTGCAGGCTCAGTTGTTTCTTTTATCATTCGATGCCTCCTGTCTTCTTCGCCCAGTTGCCCGCTTTCGGTGGCTCCGGCTGGCTTGCGGTCTCGCCCAACTGGCCAGCTGTGATGTGAATTTTAAAAATCGGTCAATCCCATTAATTCGTATGCATCAAGACGCAGATTCAGCGACTGATCAATCATATATCATGCAACAATGCACATAAAAGTTGAATCTGATCCCAATTATGAGTCGAGTCAATGGATATTACGGAAAGGCGCACCTGGGTTGAACACGGAAACAGGAATCCGGAAATATTTCCGGATTCCGATTTCCGGACGGAATTAACATTTAACAGATTTCAGCTCACTGTGTTTTCAAAGGAATGCAAATCACTTCCGAGTTCCACATTTTCCAGATTTCATCCGGAAACCGGAATTCGGAACTACATATTTCTGGAAAACGCAGATGGTGTTCCGCATCCAGAAATAGATCAAAGTTTTTACATGTAAATATTGCCGGATTCCGTGCTCAACCTAAGTCCGTCCGAATAGACTGTCTGGGTTCACTCCCTCTCGAACGCATTGCTGCGAGAGCTTGGGGAGAAGTCAGTCAATTGAGAGGCAATGTCCACGACAGGAATGAGCAACGAGGCAGGGAACGGGATCCCGATCCGTAGAATTTCAATCCAGATAAAATTCCGATCCCGGCATTCTTATCGAGATTATAGAGCTGCTAAAATTTGAGTTATATCATTTTTGTGCGATACAAAAATAAGTGTGACAACAGAACTGTGAAGGAAAAATGGTCCAGTTTGATACCATTTGGCGTCGACTTTACCACGGTGTTCTGTAGCCCGACTGCGGGGTATAAAAATGAACCTCTTTGGTAATGTGACTCGTATCGTGCCAAAACCTGTAATCCCGATCCCGATTCGAAAAATTTCAATCCCGTTCGAGCACTACACCGGATTTCGCCGGCTAGAGCCCCGGGCGCCTGTTCGAAAAAAGTGTGAAAATACGACTTTTTGTCAAGAATGTTTGTCCCGAATAGAGCCCCTGGGGCGCTATGTATTTGGAAAACCTTTAAATACAGATCCGTGATAAAATTTTTAAGTGATGATAGGATTTACGATATGGAATTACAAGCTATGCTCATTGTGGTGACAATCAACATGTCGTGTAAGCCTCTATATAGTGGACAGCTTTGAACACTAGGTATGTGGACCCCATTCCGCCTTGGTTACAAAACTCAAAAGAGGGTCTATCGTCTATCTACTTATTTATTGTCTATCGTTTCGTGACAAAAAATGCTGGGCCCCGATTAAGACGTCTCGACCAAGAGAATTGACTGTATACCTATGCGTATCGAACACAGTAGTCACACTAACCGACAGTGTTTGCGAGCATGCGCTGTGTGGAAAACAAGTACAACGACGTGGTCCGTCGCAGCAACAGAATACATGCATCTGACAAAAGCATATATCTGCAAAAGAACTCGAAACATTATTTTGAAATTGAAATGCGGTCCAAATTATGTGTATGGTTAGCATTGAAAAGAACCGACTCGGCTGATCCCGCAATCGCGCGACCATTTTGGCATTCAGTTGCTTTTGCATGATCATCGCTGCAGCCTCTGCCTTTTCGTCACCTGATGTGAAGTTTGAAAACGGTACAGATGACATGTTTGGCATAACGTACAGATTCAACGACTGATTATAAATCAAAATTACCGCTCGAAAAACATTACAATTGAAATGGGGTCCAAAATATCGTCACCATGTTAGCTGACCTCCGGGAAAACCGACGGGCACCGCAGTGGTTCCAGCAGCAACGATGAGCAAGACGGACACAAGCACTGTTGATACACTCATGGCTTTTAGGATAACTACGGTGTGACTTGAACAGTTTATTGAAAATGTCGGTTTTCAATTTTAGTTTCGCGCTGAGCGGACACAGCGGTAGGTTGATGCTGTATTGTGTATTTTAGGAGACCGACTGGCTTGGGAGTTCAAATATTACGGTATTTATGTATAGTAGTCGTGCCTTGAACTAAAATGATGGTGAGTTCCGTTTCTTATCACGGTGAAAGTCAGCGCTGAATCAAGACCCTTCGCAAATCAGCAGTTGGAATTGAGTCACTATAGTTTTTCGTTATCAGTGTCTCTGCTGTTTCTCCAAAGTCAGCGCAAGCGTGTGTCAGTTCTGCAAAAACCCTTCCAAGCAAACCGCCGCACTACCATATTACCACGCAACAATCGCAACCAGCAAAAAGTGCGTCATCTCACCAGGTGACGTCAACAGTATACGCAAACAAAAAATAAACCAAAAAAGCTTACATGGCGTTGAAAAAAGTAGATTCGATTGACTTGTGTATGTTGAACAGAAAAAAAAACGAAATTGGTTGAGCACAATACGACGCATGAGATCGCGATGGCCGGCACAATCTTTACAAACAATTGGCCTAAGGATAGTCTTATTCCTTATTATATTGGTCCAAAGACCCGCTCAGCGTTCGACCCAGTTAATACTAGCTAAGGTGGAAATTGTGCGATTCACCTTGAAAATGCAAAGAAAGAGAAATCAAGCGTGTCACACGCCACGTAAAAGTCCGTACATACTCTCCGGGAAGAGTCTGTAAAATAATTTTACCGAGGGTGTCGGTAAAAAAATGAAAACGCTGACTATCTGTAATTTTTACAGATTATATGTAAAAATTGCAGACACTTTGTAAACGTTACAAACTGTCTGTAAAAATGGGTGAAAGCGCGGGAATCAAAAATGTTTCATATGAAAATGTTCCTTACTTATTGATAACGTTGTGTTGTAACTTATCCCTGCTTTGTTTTAACAAACTGTGCGTCTTTATTCAGCAGCTGCTAAAAATGTGAACTTTAATCATTCCGATGCGCAATGGTTGTCAAATTTCACAAGATTCATCGCGTCAGGTCCACAAATTGACACAAGATCAGTATGGGAACTCGAACAAAACTAGACAGGTAAATTTATGGAACAGGGACTGGACTTTGATCTTGGTGCTTTGTGCGGATTTTGAAACCTTTTTTTGTGTTGACTTACGTGTAATTAATTTGCCCAAAAATCCACCCAAGCTCCGCCAACCCTGAAAAATAAGGCCTAAGCCTACGCCTGTGCTCAAAGCATAGGACATTGTTTAGGCACAGAAAAGTGGGCGAATTTTGGGTGGATTTTTGGGCAATGAAAAAAACTTCTTCATTTCAACAAAATGATATTCACTACTATTGCTATCGTTTGAGAATGCTCGTAAGTCTCAATATTACAGGATCGGACTAATCAATTCGATTGAAACTCAACTCGGTTCGTTTCGTCGCCAACAGGATCGGCTGATCATAAAGGCTGATGCGCATCATCACGTCGATGTCAATAATCAAAACCGTCCAACACTAAACGCAACTGATCACCGCAATTTATTGAAGGCGAGATCTACTCCAAAATGAACTCGTACCTCACTATTATAGCTCGATGTTTCAGCCTTCTGGTGACGTTAGCGTCACGTGTGATTTCTCTTTCTTTGCATTTTGAAGGGGAGTCGTGGAATCTCGCCCTTGGCTAGGAGTTGGCTTACAACGTTGACACGGCTTCCTTTGACTCGAATAAGAAGGAGAGACTAAAGATTAGGCCATATTCTGTCGATCGGTATGAGCCTGTGGGACCAAGCGACACGATTCTCATATTCTCTTTAAATCCAAGATGCACGTCTCGACTCTCAATTGTGACACATTTAGGCTACACTTTACACTTTTTTTCTTGTTGTGATACACGCAACAATTTCTCATGAGCTGATTGGCTGCCGTTGGTTACGCATGAGCCAATCAACGCGCGAGAAAATGTTTCGTGTGTTGCAACGAGACAAAGTATAAACTGGCCTTTTAGTTCTGCATCTGGAGAGTCCCGTATACCTGTGACCAGTGCTTGAACGGGTTTGACGCTAATGGTCTCAAGACAATTCGAGAATCAAGCTTGAAAATCAAAGGTCACCATCAGCGTATTCAATTCAAGCCGGCTGTGCGCTTTCAACTCAATCCATAAACAGTCCATCGTGAAGGTGTCACCAGAAACACACAAACATTCGCTTCACCAAAGTCGCGGTATGCCGCCAAAACAAACAGGATTAGACGGCGTCTTATCGGTTCGGAACTGTCCCTATCCTCGATTGGCCCAGCCACAAAGTGGTCGTGCTCTTTTGCAGATTCAATTGACCAGAAGCATCGTTGGTGTGTGTGGTTGGGGTACGGTAATGTGATATTGGGGATATTTGGCAGATTGATTGGTTTGCTGGGCACACTTGGTGCAGTGCAACATTGGAGTCCGGAACCTTCTTGATGTTACAATGGACCGGACCGGAATTCGAAGCAAGGTTACGATCATCAACCATTGAAATCATTTTTATTGTTATGGATTGATGTTCGTCAATCTTTGTATTATCGTAAACTTGTCACCTTTTTGTACAATAATGTCTGGGATTGAAATCTGATACCCACCCTTCTGGTTCTAGAGGACCACTTGTCAGCTTACTATAGTGTCCTGCTGGGTTCGCAGCAAGGCACAGGAGGTGCTGGTTTAGCTAGTTATTGATTGCCACAGCGAACATCTCCTCGGTCACCGTAAACTTGTCACCTTGTCAGCTAATACTGTACTTGTAATATGCAACAGACTAAACATCATCGTAATAAATAAAAACGTGTAAATATTGGTATCAGGAAGGTCAGTTAGCCACCTATAATATACGAAACGTGTGACCAGAAAGCTGTATTTGGCACTCTTGTACACAACGTTTGTGGTGATCGTTAACATCACGCAGTGTCATCGCTCAAAGGATCAAACCGCCGTAGAAGCCAAGCGGTTTGACGGTTGCGGCGTACGCGAATGTAAACACGGGGAAGGTTTATGATTTGCAAACAGCGCGTGAAATCTTGTCGCGTCTTTCGATGTTCCACACTGCCTGATGACTGGATGATGCTTAATACTCGTGGCCTGGCTAAAATCTGAAACACCAGACCAAAGACAACTGTTCATGGAAAGGTGGTTTTTTTGCGATATTTGGGCAGTTTCATTCCTGATTTACAAATAAACACACACTGGCAGTGTTCGAACGGGATCCCGATCCCGGGATCCCGGGCCCTTTTTCTGATCCCAATCCCGATCTCGTCATTTTGAAAAAGTCAATTATCCCGATCCCGATCCCGCCCAAAAAAATACCGGGATCGGGATTAAGTTTTGAGAACAAAAAATACAAAAATTATGCAATCATAATTCGCCAAGCTGTTGTAAGGGCGCAGCCATGCAAACGCGGGCGCGGGTCGCGGGTCAGAAAATATTCTACAATGTCCAACAACCGCCCCGCGTTTGCATGGCTGCACTTGCGGGTCACTTGAAACATTTATTTGGCTGCAACACACAATAATTAACCAATTAGCGTTGAAGCCAACGTCGCAGACTGCCGTAGCGCAGCGCTGATTGGCTCATTTTTGTGTGTAACGGCTAAATAAATGTTTCAAGTGACCCGCAAACCGCGACCAGCAAGTGCGGCCATGCAAACGCGGGACGGTCATTGGACATAGAATTATTGCTGACCCGCGTCCCACAACCGTGTTTGCGTGGCGGCGCCCCTAAGAGGTGCTCGACGGCTGATTCCGAGCGTGAACTGGACGACTATCTGGATTTTGGGACCTAACAAAAGTTGTCTACCGCCATGCTTATCCATGACAAATCGACTTTAAGCCCATAATCTGGCAAAGCGAGGTGACTGTCAACTTCTACTCTGTTGCCCACTGTATCATCATGAAACTCACATCAAGTTTTCGCTGTTTGCGTGTAACTGTTATGACCGAACTATACTTCGTGTTCTCTCGCGGAACACGAAACAAATTCTCCCGCGCTGATTTGGCTGGCGGGCGCGTGAGAACCAATCAGCGTGGGAAAATTTGTTTCGTGTTGCGTGAGGAAACGAAGTATAGTTGGGCCTTAAAGCTGCCAAGCTTGGGCTCGATGACTGTACATCAGCACTACCTATCGTATACCACATTGCCTGCCGTCATGCGTTTGTAATCTGCCCGACCGCAAAAGTGACTAAATCCTTTATTCCACCCCTCTGCTCCATTGATCCCCACTGGCGCCTGCGTGTGTGTGGTTGCGAAACAACTTATTTCCAACCTCAATGCGTTTTGTGCCCCATGCGCCAGATTTAGTGAGCTGCGACTGCTCACGCTCACAACCTCTGGAAGTAAATCTGTAAATGTTTGCGCCTGCCGCCTGCCAAAGGGTTACGGTAATGTATTACAGTAACCAAACTTTGAGTTTCAGTGCTTTCAAAAGTACTCAGTCAGCTGAAAACGACTACTTTTCATCAGCCCCCGCCAGTTTTTCGCAAGCGCGAGCCAAAGATTGACCACCACCTTTTCGGTCTGTCTAACGGACAACTTCCGTTGCACGTCTTATTCCGAAATCCATTTATTTATTTCTCTCTCTTTCGTGCGTTTGGAAGCCGTGCGCTGCCGCCGACGCGTAATTTACTGCCGGCCAGATAAGGCCTACCGTAACCCAGCGGTGGCGTATTTAATTGAATTTCCCCTCGGCGCGCTGTTTACAATTCCCACACGATTATGTGTTTTAAAGAGAGTACCCAGTCGCCTTAATAACCTGCTTGTCAGTCTGTGTGCGTGTGTGTTTTATAACGTGACTACCGCTCACTACCGCCAAGAGAGGGCTACTAAAAATTATCAGTTTTTATATTTTGCTTTGGTTGGACAAAGCGGCTTCAGAAGACGCCTGGTTTCTTATCAGCGTGTGTGTCAGCATCAACAAATTTACAATCTTACCAACACTTTAGCGCTGCTCCTGTATTACCACAGCGCTTATAGGTTGGCACCAGTGCATACTCATGTGATATTTACCAAATTTCTTTCGCGTTGAAACATGAAAATTAATCTTCGCTCCAAATTTTTGCGTCTCGCCAGGCGCCGGCCGCAAAAAAACGACTGGCTGCTGCTCAGTTGGCGTGCAAAATTGATAGATAGATTTTGATATATTTAAATCCGTATAAGAGAATGTGGTGTTTTGTTGTAATCTGAATGCTAATCGTGAATAAACACTCAAACACACTCGAGTACAAAAGTCGAAAACACAGAGAACAAGACAATTTAGGGGTGCCCCTTTCAATTGGTGACTGGCACACGGCGGCCTGAGAAAGCACAACACTGTCACTTCCTAAAAATTTATTGTTTTCGACAGTTTTCATGATTTGGGAGTCGCTTTTAAAATATTTATAAGCTTTCGATGGAATGGCACGTCTCTGATTTAACAACAACCATTTCCTGCCCAGCGCCCTGAGTTAAGGGATTATAACCAAGCATGTAGCTCGTTCTAAACGGTCTCAAATTGGCTTATGATTGCTATGTCCTGCGTGATTTCATGGGTTCAATAATTTTAATAAAGTAAGGGATGCACCACATGCATACAGAGATGGGCATGATAACAAACAATCCGGGTCCCAAAAATCTACATATACCCGCAGATGTCGCCACTTCGACCACCCATGCGTGTGTTTGTACAGTAACACACACCGACACCTCACCTTGTCAGCAAAGGGTATCCCTTTGAAGTGGCCGCCGTTCGTTTGGTAGGGGGCTTATCGGCTATTCCTATGCTTATGGTATGTACTTGTGCGCTGATTGGTTGCCCGCTATCAAAAATCCGACCGCCCACGTACATACATACGTGTACAGGTACATACACACAAAGCCGTTAAATCGTGTTTTGTTTGCTCTCTGACAGTTTGGGCTGTCCGCGTGCTTCTTTATTCTTGTTGTCCGTGTCCCCATCTAAGCAAACTGACGCTTCTCTCAGCGTTTTATAATTCTTCTTCTTTTCAAGTCTTTGATGAAAAGCACATACAGGTAGCATTGCCTACCTGCCACTGTGCTTGCTTAGCAAGTGCTCATTGTAATTGATGGGGATCTATTATAAATTGAAGAAAACCGGTCCCTTCACAAATTGAAAAGCTACCGTAGTCTGGGAAAATAGGAATTTGTTTTCTCCAATGTTTTGCTTCATTTCTCCAAAAAAGTGACATTTTTGCAATGACATTGTTGAGCTATAAAATACATTCACCCCCAAAGGCTCAACCGAAGACGGGCAATTACGCTTACCCCTGAGCTTCTTATGCAGGCTCACTAAATGCAAACAAATCATTAAAGACGTCAGTTATCGCATCAGATATTCACATTTGAAGATTTCTTATTTTTACAACACTTCGTTTCCCGATCAAGGTCCATGTTCCGGTTATTGGACCACAGGACCCAATCTGTGACCGCTTTGGTGCGCCAAAAAAGTCGCGGACCCAAGCTTCCCGGTTCTGCTTGTAAAAGCGTGCAGCGGCTTTTCTAAGCCGTTTTTATTGCATGTTGTTCCTCTCTGTGCTTATTTTCTTATTGTTGCTCATGTTGTCACAAAATAAAAATGTTGTTTGGGTCAACAAGCCCCCCGATCCGAAATCAGAATCATTCTCGATTCAAAAAGACATCGCAAGTATAATTGTTTCCTGCTTCACGAACAAAATCATTGCCACATTATTTGAATTCGAATCTTCACGTTCATTGTCTGTCCATGCTTACCGTAACGCGAGTCCATTTCAATTATTAATGTCAACGACGCTTTGTGCGTTCCACCCTATGTATTCCCATACAATACCCATTCTGTCACCTAAATGTACACCCATAAGTTGGTGCATAATCTTGTGCTGTAGCGAGCGGGAGTTTGCTGTTGGCGTTTTAGTAGCTCATGAAGTTGGGATTACTGTAGAAGGTGTGCATGCATGTAGGTGGTGACTGTTTGCTTAGCCAACCCTTTTAGTGGCTGTCCAGGCGCTGTACACGTTCACACACCCACTGTACACCATAAATTGCACTGTAGCGCACGAACCAGTGCAGTGCCAGGGGTGTACCCTTATCAGCAGCCACACCTAATCCCCCCTCCGTGTCACTTTTAGCTGCGCGCGCGTTTTATTTCGTTATCGCGTTTTTATGGTCTATTGCTGTTTCAAACATACTGACCAGCTTCTGTTACCTTCCCAAAAATGCCTTCTGTTTACTCATTGTGACGGCATTGCTGCACACAAAAAAGTTGGTAGCTACGCACGTTTTGCGAACACACGCCTCTAAAAATGTACAGTTTTACGACCGATACACACCCAAACCATAGGATGACTAAAAAATAACGCTTTCATTTGTTGCGAAATTTGCCACTCATTATATACTTGAGACATGGAAGGTTTCTTTGCGTCCACCCTATCCATACCCTTGTCTTGTCTGCTTGTAACATCACTGAATCATTTTATCTGGTAGCCGGGGGTATGTCTGTCGCCATGTTTTTTCTGCCGCACCAGAATATCCATCATGTAATAAAATGAGATTATTCATTGTTTTTTGTGATAAGCTGATGTCAGATAAGCCAGCCAACCAACATACTGGAAGCGATAACAGCCGTCCGCGTCGAAATGGAATGTTTACAACAGCTTCTATATTTATACATCAACTCTAAATTTTAGTGCTTGTACATTTTGAAAAAATTTCAAAAAAATTTTGAAAAAACATTTCAGGGCAGCATCAATGCAGCCTGCTGATGTTTCATTCCTATCTTCAGGTTCTTTTGTCTTAATTTCAAATTTATTTTCAGAAATAACTGCTTCCACCAATAACTCATCACAAATATGCTCCGCGGCGGTATCTTTCCCCCAACATCACTGCCCAGCGCGACCCCGCCGATTCCCCAACTGCAGTGGTTGGCTTGGCTGCATCAACTGCGTCAGTTGCAACAACAAACACACACAACCAGTGCGCACGGCAAAATATTGGACGCGAACAGTGCGCACGGGAAAACATTCGATTTCACCAAACTGGCCGAAACGTTCGATTGTGACAAAGAGAAGGCGGACAAAGACAAGAAAGTGCTCAGACCGGTGCCGGTCACTCCTTGGTGAGTCAGGGTGGGTTACTGTAGATGGGTATGATAACAAGGGTTGGGTTACTGTAGATGGGTATGATAACAAGGGTTGGGTTACTGTATGTAAATAGCCATGCTTACAAGGGCTGGGTTGTTGTACATGGACATGATAACAACGTTACTGTACATGGGCATGATAACAGGGAACATCTTTATCATGTTCAGTGGTGCACCCTCTATTCACCACCCCATTCACGCACAGGTTCCTTCTGCCGGGCCCGCACTCCCTCCGCCCAGCACATCACGGTGTCCCGCCGGTGCCAGTGACCGGTCGAGGTGTCGGTGCGTCACGTGCCGCGGGTGGCGGTGGTCGGACGAAGAAAAAGTTCATTTGTCGATTCTGTCAGCGCGAATTCACCAAATCCTACAACCTGCTCATCCACGAGCGCACGCACACCGACGAACGACCGTATCCGTGCGAGATTTGCGGCAAGGCATTCAGGCGGCAGGACCATCTCAGGGATCATCGGTTAGGCTCAAATGGGCGCTAGGCTGACGTTAGGCCAGGCTTTTCGATGAGATTGGATTGGATTTGATGGAATGACATTTCACCATTTGACATGGGCGTGTGAAACATCATCCATCCATTTTCAGCTACATCCACAGCAAAGACAAACCGTTCAAATGTGACGTGTGTGGCAAGGGATTCTGTCAGTCCAGAACGCTGCAAGTGCATCACAGTACACATTTCGATCCGAGCACTGTCACACTTGGTGATCGAAAGGTTATTATGGGGTTATTTTTTTAAA
>JASAMV010007310.1:0-14354 GCA_030248065.1 Rhynchonema sp. JSB1_4
GTATACAAAATCCGAAATCATTCGCCTTCCAGATATGCATAAAGAACGACACAACGTGTCCATACGGGAGTAGCATGCATTCGGAACCGCAATTCAGAGTCTGGCAAACGCACATGGTGCACATGCCGAGAGGGGTTCATACGGTTGGTGAAACGCACAGGGGGCATAATCTTGTTTCAGCCAGCTCAGTCGCTGGCACTTGATCTTGAGCTTGGGATTATGTCATACCCAAGCTGGACTTTCAAACTGAGTTTAAGCGAGGCCCAAGCGCCTTCGAGAAGAATTGTCCTGAAGAACAAGAATCAATACAGTCTACTCTTTCTGATATCCATAATGATTATATGAGCAAATCTGGGTTTGGTTATCATACTACTCAAAATGTAATGCTCGCCACATTGTGAACGACAGTTCGGTTACCCAACTCCTGATCTGAACACTGAGTATTCATTTTAGTGAAACGTGAGTGGTTCAACAAAGCTCGTTATTCGTGTAGATTCAATGGCGCGTTCGCAACGAGGGTCGCAATCAAGGAGGTGTTGGCATCAGTACCATCCGATGGCTGCAATTGGACCCGACACATCCGAACAGTGTGCAGCATGCGATCGATATTTGTGAACGGACCAGATTAGATGACATCATGGTCACGTGATATAAAAACTGTTTCTAAAGGTGGAATTATAGTTGGGTCGCGCCCAAAATTTCTGGGCGCAACGACCACCCGACCATTTTGGTCGCTGGGACCCTGTTATAGTCAGGTGCGACCAACTATAACTGGGTGTCGACGACCTCAAGCTGCGACCTGCTGCGACCACCAAAATTGGTCGCTTGGGCGCGCCGACCACAGTTCAAAAATTTCAACTTTTTTGCTGCGACCTTTTGATATTTTAAGCCACTTTTCTCGATTGGTGGCCCTTTTCGTGAATGTTTTTGCTTCGATATGTTCCATTTCAGTGCATAAGCGCATCCGTTTGCAATCTGAGCTTGTTCTGAGTTTTAGCAAGTTGATTTATCAACAACACACGCACCAAAATGGATGGAGAGAAACAAGATGGACTGGAAACAAACACAAAGGTGGGTTACATAACATACAAGTATTAAAGTCGTTATTTTCCTTGAAAAAGTTTTATCCAAGCAAATCAGACTGTCACAATTCAGGAAAATGGTGGACAGAACCTGGTCCGCAAACGACGGACATCGCGTCGCACGCAATTGACTGACGAACAAAAGGAGTATCTAATTAGCACCGTCCAACCCCAAGAACACCTATGGAACACAAATTTGAAGAATTACCATGACGAGGAAATGAAAAGCAGAACGTGGTATGATATCAAATTGGTCATGCTTGAAAAAAGTGGACTTGATGATATTGGTGAGTTGCTGTGTGTTGCGCATCCTTTCTCGTCCGTGCCATGACATTCAGGTCTCGACTTTTTAGGCGAAAAAATTAGGTTCCAACTAATTCAGGAAGACACTTGTTTTTAGATTAGTTCGTTGGACTGCGGTTCCAACTTTCATGAGTCTATCAGCTCACAGGTGGCACCCGGTTTCTGAGGGCCGATCAACTGGATCCGGTTCAGTGTGGCGCAGAACTGGTCTGAACGTAAGATCGAACGCCTAAGCCTAATCCTGAGTTGGACCGGGCCCCGAACGATCAGGTTCCAGTTAATTTCGCTCTAGTTGGCACTGGCGGGCCCCAGGAAGCCTGGCTCCACTCATGTCGCTTTTTCGACAAATTTCTAATTGTCCCAGTATTCAGTGTTCTGAATTTTCAGAAATTCGCTGGGAATGGAAACAACTGCGTGACATGTACTTCAAGACAAAAAGAAGGGGCAAGACCAAATCGGGGCAAGCAGCAGGACGAAAACCAACGTGGAAATTCTTTGAATTGATGCAGTTTCTGGAAAAAGCCGAAACGACTGAACCGTAAGTTTTTGCATTTGCGAAATGTGCAGTTCTACGCGTAATTATTGACTGAAAGTCGGAATTGGCGTGCATGTCTGGCTGCGATTTCGATTTTCTGTGATCAGAACGAACTGCTGTTGTTTGCTTCTTGCTTCATAAGTTCTGATTTTCAGCGTTTACGACAGCATATTCCCGGACGACGTCGATCTCAGCGAGTCCGACAACGACGATTTCGAGAGCGCGAGTTTGAGCGGTGCCCCAGGCCGTGTGTCGGTCGAATTCGTTGAATCGGCCGACGGTGCCAGTGTTGTGAGCAGCGCTGCCAGCATGCTGAGTGGATTTGTCGATGGTGAGTATAGCCTTTTGTTTTGCTGAAACATTCAAGCTGGTTGGGTTTCAGCGCTTGCTTTCTGCGATTTCATTGTCGACGCGCTGTTTTACGTTTTGAAAAACAGCAAGCTTTCGTCCTATCTTTCAGTTCCTGAATCGTCTGCTGATCCGTCGTCGTCTGCCACTCACACGCCGGTGCAACGCAGTCAATCAGCTTGGTCCGGGCCGAAAACACCCCCAACTGCCAGAAAAAAGAGTCGTTCCACTGCAAATGCTGAGACACAACTGTTGAAGGAAGTCTCCGGTGTTGCTCAAAAACTGTTGCAGGCTCAAGATGAAGAGGACATTTTCGGTTGGTTGGATCACTAACATTAAAATTGTGCATTAAAATCACTGACAAAGAATTAATCTTAATTTTTAACGTTAATGGTTGCTAATTCCGAGTTCCAATGTCATACAAACCTGACATGAAAACGGAACAGGACGGGAGCATGACGTAAACACATCCAACATACCGGAGTTTTCCATTTAAAGCCCCCACCCTCGAACAGGGCCATAAGCGTAAAAGTACAAAATCATTCAAACTAGATAGCCAGTTGATCAATCTATCGTACTTCTTGTTGTTTTTCGGATTTTACCACGTTTTATGGAAACTCTTGCAGGAAACCGCTCATTTTCCACCAAAATCCGCTTGGAGTCCAGGGGCTAAAAGTGGAAAACTCTGGTAATAGCTCTGGAACAAAGTAGTTTTTATGTTGTGCGTCAAACAGGCGTGGATCCATTTTCTTATCTTCTTACAGCTGCCCACGTCGCTGCCCAGCTCCGTAAAATGAGCGGCGGAAAGAAGAACAAATGTATGAAAGCTGTCAGTGACTTGTTGTTCAACTATTTGGAAGACTAAATTAGAGTTTGTTTCATTTCTTCACGAGATCGGAGTGAAATTTGGTTGTGAATTTGTTATTGGTTTGTGGCGCACAATGAAAATTTTGTTGTCATTGACACTAGAAACTGTTTGCGCTTTTTTTCAGATTATGGAAACGTAGATTAACTCAGTTCTCACAGACAAACGAATCATTCATTTGTTGAATTTCGAGACAAATTAGTACAGACAGGCATTAATAATCAAATTTTCGCACAAAATTGAAATGCGATTCCCTGGCCGAGAAAATGCTAGCATGCACATTTTAAACAATCAAAATGGAATGTTTCACACCGACCATAATACAATCAGCTTGTACACGGTTGATAAAACCCAGCACAGCGTGAAGCTAGAAGCTTTGGTGATCGAACTGAATTGGTTTTGGCACGCGAATTTTTAAATCAAGACTATTTATTTATTCCGAGACTTGCAAACGCAGTTTATTTCAATCGACCAGCGTGAAAGTTGTTCTCAGACACAAACCGTCTCACAAGGGTCCAGGGAGGGGGCGCAGGCAGTGTTGGAGGTACCCTGGAGGGGGATACCTACTGTACCGGGCTCGGAGAGGGGGATACCTACTGTGCTATTATGCGTGGAATCGTGGGGGAACGTAGTATTTGCGCGCGCAACGCGCGAATTTTGGGTAATTCGAGGTGAAAACCACTGATTTTACACTAATTTTGGCCATTTTGGTCAAAAACTTGCACTTTTGGGGCAAAATCGGGGGGATACCTACTGTACCATGCCAAACATCGGGAGAGATACCTACTGTACTGGGGGTACCCCTACCCCAAACCCTCCCCACCTCCAACACTGGGCACAGGGGCCATGCCCACCTTTGGTTCATTTGGCCCCAGTGCTGTTGTGGCTACTTCTGGGGGGGGAGATTTTTACTCTGATACACTTCAAAAGTCCAAAAAAACCGCGCGCTTCGTGCGCCAGATACACCCATTTACAATGAAATGTGGCTTTCGTGCGCCTAAAAAGTGCCTAAATTTCGCTGTCACATTTTGCGTGATGTTTAGTGTAATGAGCGATTAATTCTAAACAAGCACTGGACAAAAATGACTTTTCAAAAATAGAACAAGGACCAAAAATGGCTTTTTGGATCTGGCCCCTCCCTTGGCCAAAAGCTGGATCAGCCACTGCCGTCTGATCAATTTTTATGCTGATCGAAAGACGTGACGTCGTGCTCAAGCAAAAAACAACGTGCCAAAGCCCAGTCCAACCCGTTCAAGTTTTGTCAATCAATCGTCACTTATAAATTCACATCGGCCAATATTTTCCCCCTTCTGACCACCTTCTTCTGCCACGACACCATGCCATTTGGCGAATTGAAGTAATCAGTGTACAATTTCCTCACACCGGCCGCATCATTGGAATAATTGTTGGTTGAGTGCATTTTGGCCGTCACCAATTTCGAATCGTCATCGCCGCGTTTTGGGGCCGAATACGATGAATTTGAACTGTGATCGAGATCGGTGTCCTGAGCAGAAATTGACAATTATGGGCGATATAATCTCGGATCGCATTTTGGGAAAAACGTTTTTGTTCGAGAAAACCGTTTTTTTCAAATTTACCAGCACTAAGGGGATTCCGAAGCCCAAAACACCCATTTTTTTAGCAAATTCTGCCTAACTTATGACCAGTGGTGTAGCTACCCCGGCGGGGCGGCAACCTACTGTACCACCCAAAATGCGGGGCGGCAACCTACCTACTGTACCAGCCGCGCTCGGGGGGGGGGTCGTACCACTTGGGGGGGGGGTCATCTGGAAACCGAAATTTTTTATGTCTAAATACTGAAGAAAATGTGGCCTAAAACACTAATTTCGCGCGCAGCGCGCGATTTTTCACCTATTTGCAGACAAATACGCTAATTTTATGCAATTTTAAGCCAAAAATGAATGTTTTGGGTGAAAAGTTAGGTGGGGCGGCAACCTACCTACTGTACCAGGCGAGGGGCGGCAACCTACCTACTGTACTTTGGGGGGGACCCCCCACCCCCCCCCAGCCACACCATTGCTTATGACCAAAAAGCACCTTTTCTCTGAAAAATAAATTGCCGGTAATTTTTCCGGGTACCGTGATCGTGGATGGTAGATCTTTAGATGGCAGATTGTTGACTACAGTAGATTCAACACGGCCAGCATAGGCACCCAAACCTCAACATAGGTGCGGGAACATCCGACACTGGTTTCCCCTGCGGATCTATCGTAATCTACCGTAGTCAGCATTCCGCCATCCAAAAACGTACCATCCACGATCACGGTACCCATTTTTTTCAGGCAATTCATGTTCGAAAATTACCGGGCTCCGGAAAAAACGGTTTTTTTCGTTTTTTCCGGAAATAAAACTTTTTTTCAGTTAGTCACAAAACCCGTTCCCGATTTTTTTGTCGGAAAATGCGCTGTTTTGTTTGGGAATGTCACAAATTTTCTTGATTCACAAACAGGCCGAAACGAGCAAAACTCACTGCTGTTACGTTATTTTCTTGATTTGGGAACGCTTAATAAAATCGCTCCTTTTGAAAAGTCACTGCATAAAAATAACAAGCACAAATAAAACAAGAACTAACGATCAGAAAGTTATGCAGATGCACAGCAGTTCGAATGATCAGTTTAGCGTTGGCTGGCCTGACCTCCATCGTTCGACGTAGAATGCGGAATCGATTGACCAACAACCCAAACGAATTTTCCGAAATTCGACGAGCTCTGCAATGACGGACGTTCCTAGTCATGTCCAAAACATTGAAAAACTTACAAATTCATGAAAATGAGACCAAAAAAACACGCACGCCCTATGCAAACGAAGCCATCTGTTGGTGCCGAAACATTATTCAAGCGCCAACATTGGCTTGCTACTGCAGGCAACAGCACGTGTACCTTTTTGTGGAATTGCATAAGCACAGCACAGCAAAACACACATGTTCTGGGCTGGGCATTTGGCACTGGCATGCGCGCTGACTCGGTACTAGATTAGCTCCCGCTGGGAGGTAGTTTGGGGCTAAGACTTACTGTAGGTTCACATGTGAGCTTGGGTTTAGGCCTTGGCCGAAATTCTGTCTCTCAGATTCAGGCCTGCAACCAAGCCCAAGCCTGAAACAAGCTCTGAGAACAAGCGCAGCCTTAACTACCAACTACCACCAACCCCAGCAGTATTCCCCTATTTTGACCCTATTTTCACCCCAAAATACCCGTTTTGGTCAAAAATGGCTAACCTTCAGCAAAAATCGTCCAAAAGTGCCAAAGCTTGCGCGCTACGCGCGAATTGTGCGTATTTTAACCCATAAAAATGCACTCTGACGAAAGTAGTTTCTCTAAAAAATCTCACCCCCGCTCCAGCCCCCCGCCCTGGTCTACCCTCCAAAATTGTCTGATGGAGAGTTTAGTATCTCCCTCTTTTCTGTCCTCAGGACACAGTACCTCCCTATCAGAAGTAGCACAGCACTGCCAGTACCTATTATTCTTCACGAAAAAGGAAATGTCTTCGGAATAAAAATTTCCGCTTTGAGCTAACCTGCTTAACCGGTAGTTGAATATGGCTTGCCAATCAGTCGAATGATCAAGATGGGCACGTGGATATGGACGCAGAAAATTTGGCTTCAAGGGGAAGCCCTCGTCACCTATGAAGACGAATGGTGCAACGACGTCAGATTGCGGGAGTGCACGGGGAGGGGGCAAGCGCAATTTCCCTGCAAAGCAAGAGCCTGCCAGGCTGAGACAGAGAATCTGCAAATAATGATCTGTAAAATGCTGGAAAGTTCCGATTCAGCTCTCAGTGATTTATCTGGTTTCATAAACATGCATTGTATCGCACGATTGATGAAGCTAAATGGGAATTTTTCAGTTTTTCCTGAAACTGACCAGCTTTTAGAGCTCGTCCGAAACGCGATTTGGTGAGAACACGGCTGTCTGACAGGCGACCCGGTGCGCCAACGTGGAAGTAGAGGAACTTGTAATCGGCCGAGAAAACGCCCAAAAGCACAACGGAAAAGAACCCTTTATAATTTCGATATTTTGAACCGCTGCCAGGAGGAGCCTGAAAAGTATGGTTGTTTTGAGCTGAGAGATGAGAATAATCTTTCGTTTTCAAATTTCAACAATCAATTTTCGATTCAAATCAAACATTCTAATTTCAATTCAACATTCATTTGACCGTTAATCCGGCCAATATCCAGTCTTGTCCATCACGTGACCTTTTGGCATTTCATTGAAGACATCTCGAACTTGTCGAATACTGATCACCACCTACATAGCATAGTAACAGCAACACAAAATGATACTACTTACCACAATGGCACAATGTTTGCCATCTACACTGCCTGCTAAGTTGGGAAACTGCGACTTTTCGTAATATCGACGAGCCGTTTCCAGGCACTGTTTCTCGTTTGGCGGTGCGACATGCGGCCTGAGCACCAAGCACAGTGCCCTTGATGTCAGATAGACAATCTGACGCACCGTGGACGCGTGAATGTGATACGCCCAGGCAACAGATTGGAACGAGTCACCACTAGCCATAAACCTGCAATGATGCTGCATGTTGCTCAGGTACAGTGTAGAGTCTACTCTCATTTTTGCGACACTCCATGTAATAGAACCTTGTACATAGTAGAAACTTTTTAAACACTATTTAGGTCCCCTAACTGGCTTACCAGTTGTTTTGCCTGGGACTTACAAGTGTGGATGCAGGTGTGCATTAATTAGAGGGGTATCTAACCAACGGCCATGCAAACCAACCTCAGGGTGATGGCCAGCCTGACTTCCGGCGGAATCGGTTGTCTGTGGTTCAGTTTCTTCGTGATGTACGGCCTGACGAGCTCCAAAAGCTGATCGAATCGGTTGGGATCAAGCCGAAAATAGTTCTTGTGCTTATCATGATCGATCGCGCGCATCGGACACACCAATCGCTGATACGTGGAATCCATATCGCGGTTCTGGTTCAGCGGGTGCACATACCATCTTCGCGGTGCGCGCCGCGCCTCTGGTGGGATCAGCCGCTTAGCACAGCGCGCCAGCATCAACAACATCAAAATAGCAACACCTTTTCGCAGATTCATGGCCGTGTTTGTGTTTCTTTCCTATGAGCAATAGTACTCAAAGAAAATGAGTGTAATCAGTCGAAAACCAAGCAAAAAATAATTTTATTCTCTTCCAATTCGTGGCGACCCGCTGCGACTTCGCGCCCAGGCGACCAAAATGGTCGACGCGCCCAGGCGACCTCGACGACCTCATATTTTGGGCGCTCAGTCGCTGGCGACCTTTTGGGCGCAGCAGGTCGTCGTGGTCGCGCGACTAACTATAATTCCACCTTAAGTAGTGCCGTAACTATAAAAAATATACGTCTGATATAAACAAAAGTTGTCTTTGTTCCTTAGCTCAGATCCAACCTACTACGCATGAGCTGCACATTCGCTAGAACACACCGGTGTAAAAAAATTCGGTCGAGGGGCCAACTAACACAAATGGCTCGCGAGGAAGAGCTTGCGGTTTTTCTTAAATTCACAAGTCATTTTGGTGTCATAACCGTATTCAAAGAAAATGTGTGGTGTTTTCGAGGATTAACAAATCATTTGTAAAACCCTCAAGATACATATTTGTAAAAGAAACAATGAATGCATGTCCATGTGCTCATGCCAGCGGGAAGAAGAAGTGGGAAGTTCAACGAAACATTCTCATAGAATTAAAGGATCGAAAAAGATTAAAGATATTAAAAGATATAAAATATAGGATCTGTTTCAAATCGCAACCCAGCATGAAAGTCGGTTGACATTGCAGCCTGGTAGCAAAAACCATTGTGTCCTTATTTTTTAGCTCTATACTAATCCGTCCTGTGTATTATGATACGGTGATCGGTACGTTGTAGGTGCATATTGCTGGGCATAATTTATGTAATTTTCTCGTTACAAGAAGATATCCCACACGAAGAAATTGATTTTGCCATTTTATTCGTCAGGGACAACGAATCCACCGTGTGATAACTGGTCATAGAGTTGGACACAGCACTATGATGTTATGCAACACTCTGAGACAGCGAAAAACTGTAGTTTGGTTTTCGATTACAAGATTTACAGATAGGATGAGGTACAGTGGTGCAAGAATATACACTGCACACTACTACACTACTGGATAGATCACTCTTGATGTCCGGGTGTCCATTTGGTGAGCCTTTGTCACTTACTTCTTCCTGAAACATTATTTAAAGTTATGGTGTGGAATTAAGCAGGTGAAGAATAGAGGCCATTGTTAACTAACCACCAGCCACCGTAGTAACCGCCGTATGGCCATCCGCCCCAGCCGTATCCCAAACCACCATATCTATAAAATCACGCTCAGATTGATTTAGATTACTTTATGTTTGAATATAAAGACATATTTCTATGGCAAAAACGCAAACAGTCTACAAACCCAAGACCATATCCGCCCCAGCCATATCCGAGTCCATAACCGCCCCATCCCCAATAGGCCTGGGCCTCATAGGCCATCGCCAACACCAACAGAATGCAGACCAGAGCGATATTCATGTTGCTGGGAGAAGTGTGAAGTGGAGGTTTGACTGAAAAGGGAAGTATTCGGTTTTCGAATTTATCGCTTTGCCATAAAACGTTCCTGCTGCAGCTTCTTTTGAGAGAATGAGCTGACCGACAAATGAGAAATCAACTCAAGGGAAGAACTGATTTTGAACGTGAATACACCGCTCTTATATACCATTTTGACCATTGTAAAACCAGTCTTTTATTCAGCTTTCATTGTGACGTATGAAGTCAGTAAGCATGTACAATCGAAGCCTGAAAAAAGTGTGAATTCTGATTTTGGGCCAAGTGAGTTTCACTAGCTGAAGTGTTTTAACGAATCTTTTAGGTTTTTACAAGTTCATTTGACGTTTCGGAAATGTATAACGGCAGGTTTCGCGAATTTTCAACGAAAGTGAACTATTTTTGATTGTCACGAAACGTTTTTTCCTCGTTTTTCTCGAATTCCAGAATTACCCGCGTACTGACCCAGCGGTTTTTGCGTCAGTTCTTAATTTGATTCTAACACGTGCTTAGCACGAATTGTTGTGTTTATTTCATAAAACTCCTCATTTCTCTAAGCAGGTGGCATTCTCTGGGTTGGTTTTTGCACAAGAATGGCGGTGCTGCAAAGATTGTGTCTTCGCTTCACTTAAACTGAGTTCGTAAACACGACAAAAAATGGCCCACTTGCTTCATTTGAATCGTAACGCGCAGTAACCACCTGCTTCTGTGTGTGTTTTTCTGTGTGTTTTTAATCTGACACGAGAAAATTATCATTGTGTGATATTTTTTCATTTGTCTCACTCTTAAACTACTTAATATCAGACTTTGGTTGCTTGTTGACCGGGTCATGCGTTACGAACAAAAGCTGAAATGAAAACTGGTTTTACAGTTGTCAAAATGGTATAAAATGGGGTGGCATTCACGTTCAAAATCAGTTCTTCGTTGAAGTTCTTTGCTAATTTGTTGGCCAGCTAAGCCTCAATGAGCTGTTTGGCTCGACTTTGTTTTAAAGCAGAAAATTTACTTTAAGGTTCTTTTCAGTCAAACCTCCACTTCACACTTCTCCCAGCAACATGAATATCGCTCTGGTCTGCATTCTGTTGGTGTTGGCGATGGCCTATGAGGCCCAGGCCTATTGGGGATGGGGCGGTTATGGACTCGGATATGGCTGGGGCGGATATGGTCTTGGGTAAGTCCGCAATGGTTGTGGTTACAACAGCCTTTATTATGACCATGTATCTGGGCAATTGAACCACAATCACATATTCATGTGCACCGCCTAACGCACATTTTACGCTCTGCACAAGGGTGCGTGAAATGGTGCTTGACAACCGATCGATTTGTGACACTATATGTTCAACGAAAAGTATATTCCAAATCAATCTGTATTTGATGTCATTCATTTACAGATATGGTGGTCTCGGATACGGCTGGGGCGGATGGCCATACGGTGGCTATTACGGTGGCTGGTGGTTAGCTTCGCTTTTAGTTGTCTGCCAATTTAAACTAAATCGTGTTAAACATAATTTTAGACGTTTAAAATCGACTTCAACCTTAATTGTTATGTTTCAGGAAGAAGTAGAAAAGAAGAAGATTTTTTTCAAAGGCTCACCAAATGGACACCCGGACATCAACAGTGATCTATCCAGTTGTGTGCAGTGTATATAATTATTCTTGCACCACTGTACCTCATCCTATCTGTAAATTTTGTAATCGAAAACCAAACTGCAGTTTTTCGCTGTCTCAGAGTGTTGCATAACATCATAGTGCTGTGTCCAACTCTATGACCAGTTATCACACGGTGGATTCGTTGTCACTGACGAATAAAATGGCAAAATCAATTTCTTCACGTGGGATATCTCGATGTGACGAGAAAATCACTTAAACTACATATGCCAGGTAACACACCCAAACCACATCAACAGCACCAGTATATGCATGCACCTGGTGGTCTTGCGTTGAGAAATTAGAAACCAAAAATTATGCGTAAAAACAAAATAACGCGCGTAATGACACTAATACACTAATGAACGTACATGCCTGTCGGAATTCAGTCTCGAGTTAAAAAAACCGACTTTCACTTTCACAGAAACTGACGGCAATACATCAACTTGAAACGTGGTGTGGAAGTGGTGATGGTGTTCGTAAACACTACCGAGTTGCCTGCCTAAACATAAATTATTACCAGTAGTTAATGATAAAACGATACCAACACTTGTGCGGAACAAAGAGGAAAACGATTACATTTTCAAAGAGTTTATGTAAAATCGGCCTTGTTCGGAAGTTAACGTATTCTCAGTGCGTTTCAGAAATATCGAGAACGTAAAAAGTTTCTTTGGATTGAAGATGATTAATTGTTGCCAGATGATAGGTCCTTTCTTCTTCATTTTCGTCACTAACTTTCAAATTGGTAAGCAGTCAATCTTGTCAAGCTTATCAATTGCCTGTTATTCTTTTCATTGGTTTATATTACCGGCGGAAGCCAAATAAGTCGCCCACTTCAAATAAGTCCCCAGTGGGAGCTTGTTTTCGGAAGATTTATCAAATATGCCGCCTCAATGGTCATTTTCAGCGATGTTTCATTTGCTTATACATAGTGGGGCTTATATTTATGAAATCATAACTTTATGACTATCATTTTGGAAGTGTGTTCACAATGCGCTCCCAGGGGACTCATTTGAGATTCTACCGTACACTCCTTTGGTGAATACAGAGGGATAGACTCGCGCATGAAAAATACGGTATAGGGTAGGTATTTCGCTCGCCCTTTGCTCTTCGAGCAGAACAACAAATTGGTCAAATTCCAAAAGCGAAGAAACAGCGAAAATCTAAAAAGGAACAAACCGATTCCCAACTAGCTACTCAATTAGCAGGTTTCTGCTGTCTTCGTGGTCGTGGCGGTCGGGAGGACTGGATGAATGTATTCAAATATCAACGGTGGGGCGGCGATGTGTCAAAGACGGATGAAGACAAGTAAGTTTTGTGAACTTTTTGGGGTCATGTGGCCATCCGGTGCATTCGCACTGACGATGTACCAACACACCGCTCCATCGGCTGTGAACCAGAACGAAGCCTATTACAATACTCACTGCTGTTACACGTCATTTGGGGAACGTTGGGGAGGGGGTTGAATTCCAACAATTTTTTCTATTGTTTGCGCTGGCCTCAGGCGCTGACCTTCCAGACACATTTTGGATCGTGATTTCAATGAAACGATACGAAATCGGTCCGCTCGAGTACGAATATGAATACTTGCTCGATGCTCTAACGGGTGAAAACGGCGGCTCTGTTGACACCATGAAACGTTAGCGTAATGTAAAAGATTGCATTCTTTAGACCAGTTACTGGTACACATTTATCTGTTTCCTTTTTCAGTGAAACTGGGCTTCAACACCGCACAAACAATCAACTATTGTTAGTGGGTTCTTTTTGTTATATCCAGTTTTTAAAAATGTCAGTGGCTCAATCACTGTATAAAGAGCTGCACTTTACACGTAGACGCGCAACCACAGCGGACGGCACGCAAGGACAGCGAGTTACGATGTGATTTTGAGTCGCCCTGCTGTTGGCGCAATTCCCGACATGACAAAATGGACTATAGGGTGATTGATAGCAGACAACAGTACGATGGGGACACGTTCAAACTGCACTTTTGGCCGGGAAATGCGCCCGGTTGGTTGGATAAAGACCACTTTTGCGTCATTTCATGCTTATGTATTATTCGTTAGTGCTGGCTGGAGGAACAGCAGTTCCCACCGCTGGAGGTGAGGTAATTTAGATCACGAGAGTCACGCGTGTAGTTCTTGCTTTCGAGCTTTTGATAAAATCGAAAGCCTTCAGAGTCGAGCGCACTGGTCGTTGGCGGACAACGAGCGTCCGTCTCGGACGATGCCCGTTTTGTTTCGTGCCCTATCGCGTGCACAAAGGGTCCGGTCGAAGTGAGATTCAAGTGAGCCGTTGTTTCGTTCGACTGGAGATCGTGTCCCGAAACTATCAGCCCAAAGTATAGCCGAGCATGAACGGACGCTAAAATACACCAGTGTATGGGTCCCAAGGTGTAAACGGTTTTAACCTTCTCGCGTGGAAATCCCACCTCATATTCATCGGAAATTCAATGCAATCCACTCATATCCGTCCACCAATCCAAATATGCTTCCAGATATTGGCACACGAAGGCAGTGCAGCTGAAGGTGTGCAAGCAACGTCACACAGCTGCCAATCACGACACTGCACCGTCACCGTCTGACTGTGTTAAAGTGCGCAGCAAAGATGCGCGAATCGCATTGCCGAAAGGACGAAACTTTCAGGTAGGTAATGTTGTATACCACAGTGACCGTGGGCGAATGATCGATAGGGTTTTTGCGATCGATCCAGTTCCGCTCTGTTTGCGTTTGTCCGATACACATCGCCAAAGGCCTGCACTACCTCAAGCCAACATCTGGCCGCAAGTAGAGTCCATAGCTACAATACATACGTACCTGGTCGACTATGGGAACATACTGTAGGTTAAACTGGTCTAGTCAGACCTGGCTTGGTTATCCACGGATCCAAATCTGTCAAAATGTTTTAACTTTTGTCAAAATCTCCATTCCCAGATCGTGGTCATCGCGTCGAGTATGACGGATCCCACAGGCAGCTTCGTATTGTTGGACGAAATACGAGTCGACTACCAGAACTGTGTTTCGCATG
>JASAMV010007313.1:0-17441 GCA_030248065.1 Rhynchonema sp. JSB1_4
CGCCCATTTCAGGTGATCGCAGCCGAGGGCGAACAGAAAAGTTCGCGCGCTTTGCGCGAGGCATCCGAGGTGATCGTGTCGAGCCCGGCCGCGCTGCAACTGCGCTATCTGCAAACGTTGACGCAAATATCGGCCGAGAAAAATTCGACCATTATTTTCCCGATCCCAATTGACATGCTTCGCGGTTTTGTCGAAAAGAATCAACTTAGTAGCAGTGCGTCCAAGTTGTAAGATTTGAATAATATTATTGTTAGTACGGCGATGTAAGGTATGCATGTGCACCAAAGGCCCCTTTATTATTGTCTCGTCTCGTTCCAATACACGCAACATTTTCTCGCGCGTTGATTGGTTCACGTGCGACCAACAGCCAATCAGCGCGTCAGAAAATGTTGCGTGTATCGGAACGACACATAGTATAAAGTGGCCTTAAAACTCCGAGTCGATTAGGCGTCGCTTACAGGTTGTCATTTGTATCCCACGTTTATAATGATAACTTTATGTGGTGATTATTTTTGAAAAGTTATGTATGCATGTATTTTGATCCCATATCTGCAGTCAACCGCTTAGTTTTTATCGTGCATCGAGAATACCGAACGAAATGTATATAGCCTGCAAGAGCGGTTCGCAACTTAAAATTATGGTGCTGAAATATTTTATCGTGCACATTTTTTTGATTATATAAATCTTGTGCCTTGGTTTTTATAAATCCTAAATTTCCAGACCATACCCTGTGATTTTTTTTCATCCATTCATGCTTCTGCAACGCTGTTGATCACGCGGAATTGTTTCCGATTTGCCTTCGTGATTCTTTTGTTGATCGGTGCCAACTTTGACCGCACTCTAAAATTCTCGAAACCGCCACCGCCACCGGGGGCGGTTGTACAACAGTGTATTTGAAACATCTGACGCTCTCCACCTTGGTGCATTGATTTCTTTTTATTGCCAAAACGTGCGTGCGGGTCGGTCAGCCAGGTAGCAGCTTGTCATTATCGTTTTTTTGAGTGCGCAACCGCCACCGGGGTGGTTGCGCGTTCGAGAATTTGGGCCAATATTATGTTTTTGCAAACAAGGTGCTTACGTATGATTATAAATACGGCATGCCTGTTTGTGAACTTTTGTTAAAGTAAGCAAAATTGAAGAAGTGATGACACTACAGAACAGATAAAAAGTTCAGTAGCCCGAAATTAACCTACTGTATGTATAGTTTCATAGGTTTAAACATTTCACCGGCAAGTATATAACTGGTTTTAGATTTTAAGGGTCAACCCCTGACCGCGGCCAAGATTCTATAGAGGATGTGATCAGATGCAGGATTAAAATTTTTGGACCGTAATTCAGCATATTTTTCAGATGATCAAGCCATGTATACGTAGATTCGGTCAGTTTCTTTCCTTTTTCGTTTTTTCATGGCTCACCTCACCACTGCCATTCAAAGCATACGTTTGGTGCAACTGCAAAGTCAGTTTATGTGGTTTAGTCTCAAACATGCATAGGAGAACTTGGGTGCATTCCAGTCCATTTGACTCAGATGGACGCGTGTGCGATTTTTATTGCGACTGGTCTCTTTGACAGTCGGCAATGCGCTTTTCAAGGGTCCTTCGTTTTTTATTGTCTTTGGCGCGTATCAAAATTTGAGGTGCTGCCAGTGGTCGAAAAAAATAAAACGTCAAACAGGCACGCCGCCCCGGGTTGATTTATGGTGGTACATAAAAATAAAATATATAACGCGAAACGGGTTGACCCAAATTGGAGCGCGCTCGTATACTCAGCAGTCGGAAACGCAATAGCTACCAGCAACATATGTAAAGGCCGAAAACAAAACTTAGATACTGTCTCAAACTCTTGGCTGGTGACCCAAAATTTATGGACCGCAGTTACACACATAATAAAAACAAGTATTTACTACTTTTACTTGTTTTCCAGAATCGTCTGATGTTTTTTGCTGAAACGCAGCAACATAGAGCATGCATAAAAGTGAGACACAGTGTTAGATGACTTTAATGATTTTCGGAATTTTCGGACTTGCACTTTTTTGTCATAGAAGGAATGTCAGTGAGGCGTTTGCCACATTGACCTGATAAGTTCGCTGACACGGTTCAGCCACTTTCTCAAAAATTGCACAGCAACAACAACTTCAAGCCACAGCACAGGAACCATGGCAAGCTTCGCTTGATTGTATGTAGTTCCCTGTGCCAAAATCACCATCAAAGCTCAGAAAGCCAACACAATTTGCGGCTCTATTGTTCTGCTAAAAGAGCTACTATTTTGCGCATGGCCGCAACTCCCAATCACAAATACTACATATACAAGTTCAAATCAGCGTCCCTTTGTCCGGGTTCGCGCGCATCGCTATATACGGCACTCATGAACAACACGCACAGTCAACCCTCTTTGCAGTGACCCTTCTCACGTATTAAAACAACTAGTGACCAACCGTGTTGGCCTCGCTGGTTTGCCAGTGACCGTACAAACGACGCTCCAACTGACCGGAAATGTGTGATTGTTTCCGACCACGTCACTATAAAGAGGGCGGACCGTATAGCATGGTTTCATTCGGTTTCAGTAGTTGTTGATAACTTGACGCGATTTTACAGGCTGTCTACCCCGTTTATGACATGCGATATGTAGCAGTCAGTGCCCTCGTCCAGATGGGCAATTGTTTCTCATCATCATGCCGAAAAAACCTTGGATTTGCATGGGTTCAAATCGCATGAACTGATAGTGGACATACACGATGTAGGTACTTAACAAGGTGTCCTAAAACCGTATGAAATACTACAACAATAGCATAGCAAATTTTAGCATGTGCTCTCCGTGATTACGCTTGCTTCGTGAAATCAGGGTCACACCGGAGAATGCCAAAGAAGTCCCCCACCCCGAATAAGTCGCAGTGCATGATATGTACATATGTATGTACATAGGGGCTTATTTGGGATCTTTTCTGTATCTCGAATCCTGTTGTTGAGTGTCCCGACATAAGGGAGCTTATTTGGCATTCTCCGGTACTAGATGTCTTGGCGACGGAAGCGCAAAAGCGCAGCTTTCTTGCTTGGAGTATCTAAATCCGCCGCCTTGGCCTTGTGCAGGCACCACGGACTTGAAACCCACCCTTGTTGCACATGTGTGGAAACAAAAAATTGAATTTCTCGACTCACAGTGTGCCTGTGGTGGTCTATGTTACATAACATCGCAGCGCAAGCACAGAACTCCGTGAAAGGCCAAAGTCAGTACTGCGCTTTTGCTCTTTTGCTGCGTTAGTTTGTATTCTGTGCAAGCGCAATCAGAACCATTTCTGGAACAAAAATTTGGGTAATTGTCACGACGAAGTTTTGTTTGAGTTCATGATAGGTTCTTTCGTGAGCTCTCGTAAAACCATCAAGAATAGCTCGTTGCTCAGTTGCCAACTTAATCGTGATACACGTACTGTATTTTATTGCGGGCCATCGTGTAGACGAAATGGTCACCAGAAATAAAGAAATTTTCTATCCTGTCTTTTTTCAACTTTTCATGACATTTCTGCCAGCGGAATTGGCCCTGTTCGCATTTTTACGGTACGTGCGCTGTCTTTTGCAGTGTATGACACTTTTTGGCTTTTTCGAACACGTAGCCAGCTTTCAATGTGCATGCAGTCACAACGAGTTACAGAGAGAGAGAGAGAGAGTGAACCTCGCCTCTGATTTTTATCCCTTGTAATTTGTTCTGACGCGCGCTTGTAAGACTTGGACGTCAGGTTCGGGAATTGGAGTATTTTGGGCTCAGAGAATACTGGTTTTACCCAAGATAACTGCAACGCCAGAGCAATACCGCAGAATTTCAGCCCAGAATTCACAACCAGCATACCGCTGCATTAGTGTTTGCAAACGTTCTTGTACAGCATGGGTCAGAACATGCGTTCGTATACACAGTAGTATTGTGCTTGTTGTTGAAAGTTCCGTGTGTCTTTCTAGAATTCTGATTTTCTGGTGTCACATGCTCAATTTTAGCTCAGAAATAGGCCTTGTGTTTCGACACGATCCCTGGTGAATTAGCCGGGCAAACCTTTGTTCCGGATATCTTTAATAAAGCAAAACTCATCTGACGCGTTTCGTTTGTGTATATGTAAATTTCTAATTTCGTTGCCTCATGCATTCTTACAGACGCAGGGAAACTCCCGTTCGAAGTCGAAGCAGGCAACAAGCACACAGTGAACAAGCCACGCAGTTTTCTCGTTTGCGTTTCGAATGATTCAGTCACACAAGCTGTGTGTGTCAGCTGCGTGGCTTGTTCACTGTGTGCTTGTTGCCTGCTTCGACTTCGAACGGGAGTTTTCCTGCGTCTGTAAGAATGCATGAGGCAACGAAATTAGGAACTTACTATATATGTAAATGTAACTTGAGCATTACAAATGAATAAATTTGACACCCCCGAGCGCGTGTCATGTGCGACTTTTGAAAGATCATGTTTCTTTGTTTTGGTTTGAGGGTTGATGGCTGTAATTCTTGCCGCATCCAATATATACAGGGTGGCCCAAAAAGTGCGGAAGAGCTTCTCTGAGGCCAGATCTCGGCCGTGGTAGCACCTTGCACTCGAAAGCTCAGACGGTCTGGTATTTGTATCAGAATTTGGTTTCTTCACGTGCTTCGGCGCCAAACTAGCCTGCGCTTTCAAACTTTTGCAATGAACATCGTTGCGAACAAACGACATTTACAAAACTTTGCTCAGTTCATTCATATAGAAGTTTGACCACACCAAATTTTCACAAGAAACAACTTACATAGATCGTCAATGCTTTCGAACTCCATATATGCAACAAGTGTGTCGTCCATGCAACAACGGCCGAGAACTACATAGCCTCACAAAATAACAGTAGGTTTTCCGTATTTGTTGGGCCACCCTGTACATGGTGTCGAATATATCGCAGAAAACTGTTCGATACCAAACTGTTTACCACCAACAGCGTTCTCATCGGTTCGCTTGCGTAGGACCACTTGGCCTAATTTTTTTAAATATTGGTTCCTGTCCGCTCTGTGTGCATCCGAGATCCTAAGCCCCTGAACAGCCAAGGAAACATCATCAGACACTGACATAAAATGCAGACTGATGTTTCATAGGCCATCTATGATGGTCATATGAAGCCTTTATCACAAACCGGCGCCTGAGTTGTATTCCAATCTTTCACCTCACATCATTTCAGTCTATGTAACTAATGTGTCATTCAAACAACACGCTATTCCTCATCATTTTCATTATTTTCTCACTCCGCCATAACACAGTATAATTGATGTGTCAGTTGCATGCCTATGTTGTGAACTTGTCATGTTCAGGCGACAGTTTTTTTTCTGACGCACACTGAAAATAAAAATAATGATGTTTTTATTAGCTCAGCACCCTTTGCCAAAATTTTTGACAAAGGCATGTTTTTTCAACACAAATGTCGATGGTCCGTAATGATGGAGTAGCGTTATGCCTGGGTTTCACATTGTTCTGTTAGTTTCCGCTATTTATTCGAATTTCTGATGTGCAGTAGTTGTGTGCCATGTTAAAATATGTTTGCCCAGGCATATAAAAACAGTATATTTCATTTGTCTCTGTGCAGAAAATACACTGCCTATTTTATTTATCGCCGTATGGAACCATTTTTCGGTAATCCCTTTGAAATATACGTACCACGACCACGACCCCCAGAAGATACAGAAAATTGTGAAACTCGTAAAATTTCCTTTGAATTATTTTTATTATCTTTACGATTTGTTGCTTTTTTCTTGCCATTTACTATGAATATTGGGCATGTGTGAGCACTGTGTTCTGTGTCATGCGTTTGCACCGAAAGCTAAAGGTGTCCCCCAAGAGCCCACAGTTTTCGTGTGAACGGCAAATCCCAAAAGCCCACTATTTTGCGAGCGTGTGTGCACGCGCATTTTCATTTCACGGGCGGTCTATATTTTGCTGGCACCATATTTCTCTTTTTGTATAATGGCAGCAAAAGTTTTTATTCGGACTCCACTCCGCTGTGGTAACAACGATTGGTATGCGGGTGGCTTGTGTATACAGTCTACCCTCGTTATAGTGACATAATCGGGAAGCGATATGTTTGTGACGAAAGAATGTTCACTAAGTTCGTGGAACGCTTACAAAATACAAGTATACCAGACGTACGTTACAAATAAGGTATACTGTGTCGCTCCTTCCGTCATACGCTTGAGTATAGCCCTCTTTTGAGTGAGCATATTTCGAGAACATATGATGATAATATATTTTAGTATAATATCGAGTCCATCAGCTAAAGTCGAGCACTGACCCACCTTATACTGCATACTGGCTTTGTAATGCGCGCTCCAAGGTTCCAAAGACCGGAAATGTGCCCTGCAGGAGCACTGCGTTTAATGGCTTATATTACGGTGGTCAACTGAAGTAGTCAAGTCACTTCGTCAACTCACTCCGAATGCCATATATGTACATATTCTTTCTGACGACACTCGAGGGTGAGTTGACGAAGTGATTTGACCACTTGCCTTGACCGCAGGCTGTAATATTAGCACGTTTATTAGAATTGTGTCATATTGCGTGGACAGTCGCTTACATATATAGTTCTGCTGGATAGATACCTACATACATGCAGCGAGGCAAGTTCCTAAAAAGCTGCTCTCCGGGAAATTTTGGCCGAATTTTACCGAATTCGGTAAAAATTTTACAGATTCTCGTTAAAATTTTGAGCACATAAACTGTCGGTAAAATTTACAGACTGTCTGTAAAATATTACGTGTGTTGCATAGCAGCTGCCGTTTTACAGAATGTTGGTAAATTTACAGACAGTTGGTAAAAGTGGGACTTTACAGACTTTCTCGGTGATTTTATTTCCACTGCAACAGGGTGCTAATATCACTTGTTGATTGTGTAAAATGACAGGATACATAAGTACATACTGTAAATATCCACCAAAACACGCATATGGTTAAGAACAATCTAAATGAGAACTAAAAAGCACCATAAGGTGTGTTACGAACCCATGCGTAAAATTAAACGCAGGCACAACAAAATATTAATACATAGAACTTTTTGTGGTATTAAAAGACTAGTATATAACCGTTGAAATGGCTACACAATTAATGCGCGTTCCAATAGTGGTAGTTTAGGCTTGGAACTAGACATGGGTAGGTAAAGTAGGCCTCGTAAGCCGAGTGTAAACCACTATTGGAGGCGAGCTGTAATAGTGAGGTACGAGTTCATTTTGGAGTAGATCTCGCCTTCAATAAATTGCGGTCATCAGTTGCGTTTAGTGTTAGACGGTTTGGATTATTGACACCGACGTGATGATGCGCTTCAGCCTTTCTGAACAGCCGATCCTGTTGGCGACGAAACGAACCGAGTTGAGTTTCAATCGAATTGATTAGTCCGGTCCTGTAATATTGAGACTTACGAGCATTCTCAAACGATAGTAATAGTAGTGAATATAATTTTGTTGAAATGAAGAAGTTTATTTCATTGCCCAAAAATCCACCCAAAATTCGCCCACTTTTCTGTGCCTAAACACGGTCCCATGCTTGAGCACAGGCGTAGACTTAGGCCTTATTTTTCAGGGTTGGCGGAGCTTGGGTGGATTTTTGGGCAAATTAATTTGGGCAAATTTCACACGGAAATCAACGCAAAAAAAGGTTTCAAAATCCGCACAAAGCACGAAGATCAAAGTCCAGTCCCTGTCCCATAACTTTACCTGCCATATAGTTTTGTTCGAGTTCCCATACTGATCTTGTGTCAATTTGTGGACCTGACGCAACGAGTCTTGCGAAATTTGACAAGCATTGCGCATCGGAATGATTAAAGATCACATTTTTAGCAGCTGCTGAACAAAGACGCACAGCTTGTTAAAACAAAGCAGGGATAAGTGACAACACAACGTTATCAATAAGCAAGGAATATTTTCATATGAAACATTTTTGATTCCCGCGCTTTCAGCCATTTTTACAGACAGTTTGTAACGTTTACAAAGTGTCTGTAATTTTTACATATAATCTGTAAAAATTACAGATAGTCAGCGTTTTCATTTTTTACCGACACCCTCGGTAAAATTATTTTACAGACTCTTCCCGGAGAGTGTGCAGATCATGTACTTCAAAATGCTTCAGTATGTTCTAATTGGCACTACATATGTATGTCTATGTTTTGTCAAATTGAGATATGACCCAGGTCAGTCTGGATCAAAACTGCAATATAATCCACGCCGAGCAAACTTCCCTTCTGAGCTGGGTGTAGAAAACTCCGGGCTGTCTGGGTGACGTTTGAGATCCGTTCGATAGACACTGCGAAATGGAACCAATTTTGTGCCGATATGAGAAGCATCTACATTAACTTTATGACCCCAAAACCGTGTGTACCTACTCAACACGTTTTCCACACCAGCCATCAAATAAGTACCGTCACTTTTCCGTCACGTTATATGAACGCCAACTTCGTGTGAGGTAGCCATTGCCGAGGAGCTGTTTGTCTGGAATATTTTCTGGAGTGTTTATATTTGTCTGGAATTCAAAAGTTTTTGTTGTTTTTTTACATTAGTTTATGATTCAACACTTGAGAATTGTCTGGATAACTGTCATGATCTTTTGCAGCTGTGCATAAAACGAGAAATCAAATCCATTATCCAAGCGAACAATCTAGCCGAAAGATGGTCACGATTGCCAAAACGCTAATCTTATCATCGTTGGCGTGCTCACTGATGATAACACCGAGCAACGTTGCAGCGCAGGGATGTAAGTATGATTGTGTCACGGCTTTTCAATACTCTCGTTTATCTTTTGGATGTAAGTATGATTGTGTCACGGCTTTTCAATACTTTCGTTTATTTTTTTGTCTTTAAAATTGAAAACAAACTGTAATGGAATAAGAGACGGGTTAAAACATTCAAGCAACACATGACGTTCCAGGCTTTTGGTTCCTCTAAAGCATAGCTTTCTGCAACTAAATGGTTGCAATGCACTAACAATGTCCGTTGCTACTAAAAAATCGAGATTTAGTAGCAAGTTGCTGATAATATTTCAGGGGTCGAAGCAAAAAATTTACCCCACCCTGAAGCTAATGTTTCAGTGGTCTACCCTGAACGTTACCAAGTTGTCGACCTGGACCTGACCAAAGCCGAACCGAACGATGAACAGAAACTGTTGCGATTCATTATGAGGTAAAAAATTTTTTTTTGGAAAATTGATCAAAGCCATTGTGCAATTTTTTTTAATTTTCCTCCAGATCCTACGACAAATCCGTCCGTCCGGTGTACAACGCGCGAAAGAAGGTCACCGTTCAGCTGGGCATGACCCTGACGCACATATTTAATGTGGTAGGTTTTATGTTCAGATTTTTAACAATTTCTGACCATCTTGGGTAAATTTTTCCCACATGAAGAAAACTTTTCTACCATCTTTTCAGGACGAAAAGAAGCAGGTGCTCTCGATGAATGTCTGGTTGGAACAGGTGATAAAATAAAGGACATAAATATAAAACATACTTTTGTCAGATAACGGAAATATAATAAAGAAATTATTTTCGCTTCCTACAGGAATGGATAGATGAGCGCATTCAGTGGGACAAACACTTCTTCGGCAACATCACAGAACTGAACGTCCCAGCAGAGTTTCTGTGGATTCCGGACATTGTACTCTATAACAAGTCAGTTTGCTTCAAAAACAGTTTTTTATATTTTTTTATATTTATTATTTTTCATCAATTATTTTCCAAAATTTCTAATTGGGCGCCTCTGCACAGGCGGTCTGGTGAAATGCTCAAAACATGTACTATGAATATTCTTTATTATGTCTGAAAATGACGTGTTTATTTTTTTTGGAGTCCACTGAATAACGTGCGATAAAAGAGTCTGGATTTATGCGGATCAAAATTTTTTTGCAACATTTTATATGATATTCCTAAGTTTGTTACTGTCGATATGTTTCAGCGCGCAAGATTTCTCGCACGGCATTGCGCAGTCCAATGCTGCCGTGTATTCTGATGGACGAAGTAAGTGCATTATTACAGTGCCCCCTCGTTATATGGTGACCCTCGATGTTGATAAGTACTGTGGTCAAATCAAGGCGTCAAATGACATCAATTATTTCTCGCGCTCATTTGGCCCATGTACTACTGCCTGATTTTGACGACCAGTACTTTCAGCCCGCGATATTGTAAACCTCGGCGTAAAGTGTCAAACCTCTACATAGTGAACAGAATGGGCGGCAGATTTTGTACACTTCCTAGAGCACCGCTCGGGACATTTTACATTAACTTGGGGACCAATCATTCATTCATTATACAAAGCGATTTACTATAGAGGTTCACTATGTGGAATTGGACTTGAATGACGTTCTGGATCCCAACCAGCCACCCTAGTCAGCACTCTATCCACATATCGAATAAACACTGCTTGTAGTGGCCGGAGATGACCGCTGGTCGCACTCCCACTACAAACACGGTGCACTGTCCATACAGTCTCATTTTTCTCTCACCATCTTGTTCCCTCGCTTATATTTATCCCATTTATTCATTAGTTCTGCGCGCGCCGCCCGTGAAATTTCACTCGACCTGCAAACTGGATGTCAGCTATTTCCCGTTTGACGATCAAATCTGCTATCTGCACTTTGGATCGTGGATCTATGATGGCAGTCAGGTGAGTGAACAACTGAGGTACAGTCTATCCCCGTTATAATGACCACCTTGAAGGGACATTTCAGTCTCAAATCTGCCGTTAACCTCCATTTATACTCAGTGCAGTTTCAGCGCCTCGGTCTGTTTCGCCCTGCTTTTCCAGACAGACCGACGCGCCAGGGCTCGTCAGTACAAACACCTCTGGCAAATTTGCCTCCATAAAAGCCCCACCAGCAGATCTTATTGCTGGGCTGTAACATCACGTACACATAGCGCTAGATCAGATCTACAGCAATGAAGAACACGCACTGACGCACATAATAACGGGGAGGACATATACGCATTCTAAAATCAGTTGCGAGCAAAAACTTGCCTGCTGCAAACGAAAAGTAGCAACTTTCTGTTCGCATCGCATATGATTTTGAAACGCCTATGTATACATGGCCGTGCTGGCCAACCATGTCCATCAAAAAGTGACCGGAAGGGCAATTTCGGTCCACTTTTCTGGCCGACGCGCCTTGGCAAAGGTGCTATTGTGCTGTGCTGCTTTTGGCTGCCTATACTGTATGTGATATTGGTCGCACAATGACTTTATAAGAATTGGTCAAATTTTTTCCTGATTTGTAAAGAGGGAAAATGACGGGGCAATGACGTTGCGTTGCGTGATCGCACACAAAGCATGTAGTAAAGAGAATGTTTCAGACCTGCGGCAACGTGGTTGATCTGCTGGATTATTTTTAGCTGAAAATGTTTTGTGATAATCACAAACAGCACAGTGGTTAAGAGTGACTCAACTTGAAAATCAGGATTGATTTGATGAATTCTTATATGGCCAATATTTGTGCGACCAATACACACTGATCGGAAAAGTGATCCAAAGTGCACTTCCGGTCACTTTTTGATTGGTATGGTTGGCCAATACGGTACATGGCCTTCCCGTTATCATCGTCTGTCGCCAAAGAGCAACCTCACACTGCTGTTTCTTATGGTCCCGAAAATGACTCTCCCCCAATCGTCACTTTGAGGAGAGTAGACTGTATCCGTTCTTTTTCTGCAAAACGTTTGTCAGGAGTGGGATTCGAACCCACGCCCCCGAATGGAGACTGCGACCTGAACGCAGCGCCTTAGACCGCTCGGCCATCCTGACGTGTGGTCGTTCGGGCTTATGGTGTATTATGAAACTAGCGAGATACTTACGTATGTGATGTGTAACACAAAATGCTGTGCTTTGCCTGCTGCGTGGTCAAGACAGAAACTAACAGCCAGCTCACAGCAACACTGCAGAAGCCAAAAGTGTAATAAACGTGCTATCACTTGCCTGTGGTCGCAAGGAGAGTGCAATGAAAAACCAAAACGTTTTTAATATTAGGGCCAGCTGCAAAGAGTTCTAAACAGGTGATTGGAATTCTGGTTCTTTTGCTTCATTGTGCCTGTTGGTGTTGTTGTACTTGTTATAACGCTAGACCTTTTATATGTAGCTCTCAAGTTTGCTCTGGTCCCGGTGGTGTGCAGTTATTGCCACGCTGTGACTTGCTTGACTGGAACATTTTTGCGCGTTTCAACAAGTAATGATGATCTAGTGCATCGACGGTCGGTGAAAGTCAGGCGAAACGGGCAAAACACCGTTTCGTTTCACGAACTAACAAAGTCCACTCTGTTTACAACGAATCAATGAAAAACCCGAACCTTCGTTCACAAAAAAGGAGGAAAATATCCACAATTCGCTGTTAAGAGTGCTCATCATAAACAGGGATACTTTGTAACTCACCTTCAAACGCGCCACCTGATGTTTCAGTTGGATGTGACCAATCGCAGCAGCTCAATCACAATCGATAAATCAAGCTTCACAGAGAACGGCGAGTGGCGCATTGTGGCCACGCATGTGCGCCGGTGAGTGTCCGTAGCGCAGTCGGTTGTTCAATTGCATGCGTGCGAAGGTGCCGGGTTCGACTCCCGGGCCGACTGCGAGCTGAAATGTTCACGCAAGGCACGATTTATCGCCTAAGACTTCGGAAATATGAGAGGCTAATATCATAATCGCAAAACATGGTGCGATAAAAATTATCCAGCGTCAAACTTGGTGTTCGGATTGGATCGGTATGTGTTAGCCTTCGCAAGTATAAGAATTTCATTGGTCCCACTAACTTCGACCAGTATAAATGATACGTAAAGCAAGTACCGTTTACGCCGGTCGAAACCCTGGTGGAAACAGTAAACTTTACAACGTTCATGTTTCAAAAAAGCGACGCGACAAAGGAACATTTGCCGATTTGACCACCAAGTTTAGACTGTGTCAGAGAACATAAGGCGTTGCGTGTTCTCTTTCAGCGTTGAGAAACGTTCGTTCACTCGTGAGAACAGCACGGTGGTGTTCCCGGGTCTGACATTCACGTTGCATCTGCGTCGACGCACGCTCTACTATTTGTACAACATCATCATACCGTGTATCATGCTGTCGGTTAGTCATCATAACTTTTCGAAAAGGTTTTTTGTTTCAATTTCCGGTGTGAACGTGCATAATTCTGGGATAAAACACTGGACTGTGGCAACAAAGGGCACTTTCTGCTTATATCAAATCTGAAGGCAACAAGCACCACGAGCGCAGTTGAATCACGGAAAAGGAAGGGCAGCACCACATTTTGCGACCGAAATGATACACTGTTTTCGACCAGGCGGCCCAAAACTTGTTCATTGCGTTGTTCATAGTGTACATAACGCAAAGTATGGTATAAACTGCAAAAAGTGTCTTTTGCGCTTTATCTTTCGACTCAATTTGCTAAAAAAAACGCTCAGCCCTGGCGGCCCCGAACCTGATTCGCATATTTCAGACTCTGACCCTGATGCAATTCTGGTTGCCGTGTGAGAGCGGTGAGAAAATCACCCTCGGCCTAACGGTTCTTCTGGCGTATTCCGTGTTCAGCTTCAATATCGCTGAGAACATGCCCGAAACATCTGAAGTCATACCGCTGATTGGTGCGTCGATATGTCATTCATGTGGCACTTTGATGTGGCACAACACTTCCGATCAGGGTTGTTTAAAAAAAAAAGTGGTTAATTAAAAATTTTTTTTCTAAAAAAAAAATTTTTTTTTGAAACTCAGATTTTGCTTTTTTTTTAAATAAAAAAAAGTTGCCCAATAAGGGCTGAAATGTCCAAAAATGGCCTTTTTCGAGGCCAAAAATTGGCACTTTTTTCCTGTGGACGGGACAATTTTTCCAAAATCGCGCCTGCGGCGCCCTGTATTGTCCCCAAATCCGTACAGGGATGCGCGGGGCTGGTCTTTTATAGTGATGTGGCACCGATAATGTACTACTGCATGCTACTACACATGTATATACATAGGTCTGGTGCAAAACCGGGCGCGCAAAGTCGATCTGACACGCAAGATTTGGGCTGTAATCGATATTTTGATGGTCGTATGTCAGATATACGGCATTAGATGCATTAAAATACGTTGTACGGCATGCTACAATACATTAGAGTAACATCGTTAGTCAACATCAACCTCAGACTGGTAGAAGACCATAGAATCTGCACAATACTACCGGGTGTCACCGCACAAGTTGGGTCTCAGGCGAAAATTTTTCAATTTTTGAAAAATATGTTGGATCGATTTCATTTGTCCTGAAACGTCGTTTGCAACACTTTTTCTAATAAAAAAAATTTTCGTCAAAAAAAAAATCAAAAAAAAATTTTTTTTAAAAAAAAAAAGCTCGTTAATAAAAAAAAATTTTTTTTCAACCCTGCTTCCGATAAATCTCTTTCAGTCAGATCAAATTCGGTGATCAGATCGGATCTGTCTTTATCGTCGCTAGGAGCGATATCAAACTTGGTGATCGGGTGTGACTTGCCTTGGTCGCGGATGAATCTTGCATCAAGGATATTAAGAAATGTACTGGAGCCACTAATTTCGTCCCGCTTAAAGAACTTATTCATCTTACTGAAGGTGTAGAACATCTTTTACGCTGGTCGGAAGTTTAGTGGCAGCTCGAAACTTCGTAATATCCTTAATTCAAAAAGGCCATTGACCAAGACAGCATCGGTCTGATTATTCGATCACAAAGTTTGATATCGCTCTAGGCGTCAATATGGGATTCGATTAATTTTTAGCCAGCGTGCCTATAATGTCTCATCCGATCCGATCACCTATGTAGTTTGGATATATGAGGCCAGCTCATTTTCAAGTATACAACCCGTTATTCATGCCCTTTGCCATTCAGGCATCTACCTGATGTGCATCATGGGTATCAGTGCCGTGTCCGTCGTGTTCTCGGTCATCGTGCTGAACACGAGGGACGGAGGCGAACGAAAGTCGGACGTTCCGCTCTGGATGAAATATCTGGCGTTTCACATCATCGCGCCGCTCATTTGCTTCAATGGTTCGCGTTTTTTGGTGGAAAAATTGATTTTTAAGGGGTCTCAAACAAGGCCTGGGTCAATCGGGTACGGATGCGTTGATCGCTTGTGCGACTCTTGTATACTTGTGATGGACAAAACAGCGTTACTGGCGATGTTATACACACGTATGTAATGTCGAGACCAGCGTAAAAGCGTAAAATTATAGCTATGTTGTCAGAAATTTGGGATGGCAACAAAGCCGAACAATATCTAAACGCACGTGATCAATGTAAGACTGGACATATATCGCGGACGTGATCACACCGTTTGGGGTTTTTTGGACACCTGTCAACTGAACGTCGCTAAAGGACACTGTGTCTCGTTGCGTTACACCGCAACATTTTCCTGCACGTCGATTGGCTCATGCGAGACCAACAGCCAATCAGCACGTCAGAAAATATTGCGTGTATCGCAACGAGACAAAGTACGGTATAGACTGGGCTTTAAAGCTGGCCACATGTTTTATCAGAATATATGTATGATGGCACTGCCACTTTGCGAGAATGTTGTGAAACTTTAAGTGCTAATTGAACGAACATATTTCTAAAACAACAATTTTTGACCACTTTTTTCAGGCGTTCTGTGCTTTCGCTGGTCCAAGTCCAGCAGCAAAGACGACGACAGTGAGGAACCAATCAGCTTCCACGTAAGTCGGCTCATGTTTCATTCGTTGGTCATTTAAGGAAGGTTCATTGAGTGTCGTATCTTGGTCACGAAAGGTGGACGAGAGGAAATGAAGGCAACTCTTCACCTTTTTTTTAGTTCCTTGTGCTTGGCACACACGGGCCCAAAAAAATAAAAAAATAGAAGCCCCCTCTAATTGAGGCCCTCCTCCAGCAAAAGTCCATCATGCTCAGGGGGTGGTGAAAAAATAGAAGGGCTGCTGGGCTTCAATCAGAAAAAGGTACGGGTGCGGTAATCGGTGCGTTTGCACTGTCTGATATTGGTCGCACAATGATCGTATAAGAATTCGTCAAATCAATCCTGATTTTCAGCTACTCTTAAAACCACTGTGCTACGTATTTGTGATTATGGGTGGAATTTTTGAAACGGTGTAAAGGTCGGTGTAAAGTTCGGTAGAAAGCTCGGTAGGCGCAGGCTAGGTGTAAACGTGAAACATTGCCTGTTATTAACGTGGAATGTTTCGAGTTTACACCGAGGTCTATCGCACTGAACTGTGGACCGAGCCTTCCACCGACCTTTACACCCAACTGACCTTTACACCGTTTCGAAAATATCACCACATAAACATTTTCCGCTGAAAATAATCAGCAAAGCACCCACGTTGCAGCGGGTCGGAAACATTTTACTGAGTGCATATTCTTTGTGTGTGATCGCGCAACGCAACGTCATTTCCCCGTCACTATCCTGCTTCACGATTCAGGAAAAAAATTGACCAATTTTTATAAAGTCATTGTGCGACCAATACCCTGGTCCGTCTGTGAAAACACAGCGCAAAATTCACTGCTGGCAGTTCAATGTTCACCTTTTCAATTGTTTTACCAATTCACCCTACATCTGAAGTTATGAAAAAAAGTTGTCCGCTTTGATTCTACGCACTCGTGTACAGGGAGGTACTAAGCGGTTCATTCGGGCGCAAATCAAAGTCCAGACGCGTTTGGAGGTAAAATGCAGAAATATTTTGCTGATGTTTCAACTGTTCGACTGACCAGCGGTTTATTTCTGAAAAATTAATGACCATTTTCTTTTCTTCAATGCTTTTTATTTTTGGCACCTTTAAAACGTTTAAATTTTCTTAAAATCTTACTAGGGAGGCACGGAACAGTGCATTCAAGCGCAACAGAAAATCCAGGCGCAGTTGGAGGTAAAACAGAAAAAGCGAATGGATATTTGAAATTTCGGTCCTAGGGGTACAAAAATCCGATCCCTATGCTGCAGTTCCTGGTGCATTTAGATTGGATACTGACGCGGTGTTGGGATGCATGTATTATTCAGAGCAACTAACCTTTCGGTAGTTGATTTGTGATTCCCCTCCCCTCAGGTTAACAAACAGCGCCCTGATTACTTGCGAATGGTACAGTTCACAATTCTCTTCGGGTGTTTTTTCACTTTCATGTTTTTCGTGTGTCAGTTTGCTTCACGGACCTTTCTTAATCTTTCCAACCTTCCAATCTTTCTTAATCTTTCAATATGTGTGTAGTGAGGCATAGTCTGTAGCCTTCTCACGCCATTGGGTGATCCATTTCGAAACGGTGTAAAGGTCAGTTGGGTGTAAAGGGTCAGTGGAAAGCTCAGTCGACAGCTCAGTGTGATAGACCTTCGGTGTAAACTTGAAGCATTGCACGTTAATAACAGGCAATGTTTAGCGTTTACACCGAGCAACGCCAACCGAGCTTGCGACCAAACTTTACACCGACCTTTACGCCCAACTGACCTTTACACCGTTTCGGGAAATTCCACCCGTTGTGTGCATGCGAAAT